>JAEOAD010002578.1:0-72835 GCA_036365145.1 Orientallactaga sibirica
TACATAACGGTAAACACCTGTATTGAATAGAGCGATCATCTATTCCTTAGCTAAAGATCAACACCTACATTGCACAAAGTGATCATCCCATTACTTAGGTAAAGGTCAAGATCTGCCTTGCACATAGGGATCTCTCATTTCATAGGTAAAGCTAAACACCTGCATTGCACAGAGGTAACATCCATTCCTTATGTAATGGTAAACACAGGCATTGAACAGAGGGATCACCCATTCCTTAGATAATCGTAAACACCTGCATTGAACAGAGGGATCATCCATTCTGTACATAACAATAAACACTGCATTGAACACAGGGATTATCTATTCCTTAGGTAAATATCAACACCTGCAATGCACAGAGGGGTCATCCGACTCTTTAGACAAAGTTAAACACCTGCATTGCACAGAGGGATCATCCATTCATTAGGTAAAGGTAAACACCTGCATTGCACAGAGGGATCATCCATTCCTTAGATAACTGTAAGCACCTGCATTGAACAGAGGGATTATCAATTCCTTAGTTAACAGTAAACACCTGCATTGAACAGAGTGATCATCTATTACTCATTTAAAGATCAACACCTGCAGTGCACAGAGTGATGATCCCATTCCTTAAGTAAAGGTAAAGACGTGCATTGCACAGAGGGATCATCCATTCGTTCGTTGAAGGTAAATACATGCATTGCACAGAGGGATCATCCATTCCTTAGGTAACTGTAAAGACCTGAATTGAACAGAGGGATCATCCATACCTTATATAACAGTAAACACCTGCATTGAACAGAGTGCTTATTTATTCCTTTGATAAAGGTCAACTACTACATTGAACAAGGGATCATCCATTCCTTAGATAATCCTAAACACCTGCGTTGAACAGAGGGATCATCCATTGTTTAGAAAAGGGTAAACACCTGCATGGAACAGAGGGATCATATATTCCGTAGGTAAAGATCAACACTGGCATTGCACAGAGGGATGATCCCATTCTTTAGGTAACTGTAAACACCTGCATTGAACAGAGGGCTCATCTATTCCTTAGCTAAAGATCAACACCTGAATTGCACAGGGGGATCATCCCATTCCTTAGGTAAAGGTAATCACCTGCATTGAACAGAGGGGTCATCTATTCCTTACTTAAAGATCAACACCTGCATTGCACAGAGGATCATCCCATTCCTTAGGTAAAGGTAAACACCTGCATTGCACAGAGGGATCATCCATTCCTTAGGTAACTGTAAACACCTGCATAGAACAGAGGGATCATCCCATCCCTTAGATAACGGTAAACACATGCATTGAACAGAGGGGTCATTTATTCCTTACATAAAGGTAAACACCTGCATTGAACACAGGGATCGTCTATTCCTTAGTTAACGAACATCACCTGCATTGCAGAGGGAGATAATCCCAAATCTTACTCAAGTAAACACATGCATTGCACAGAGGGATCATACATTCCTTAGGTAAAGGTAAACACGTGCATTGAACAGAGGGATCATCCATTCTTTATGTAATGGTAAACACCTGCAGTGAATAGAGGGATCATACATTCTTTAGATAACGATAAACCCCTGCATTGTACAGAGGGATCATCTATTCCTTAGGTAACGATCAACACCTTCATTTTTCAGGGGAATCATCCCAATCCTTAGGTAAAGGTAAACACCTGCATTGAACAGAGGAATCAACTATTCCTTAGGTAAAGATCAACACATGCTTTGCACATACTGATCATCCCATTCCTAAGTTAAAGGTAAACACCTGCATTGAACATTCGTTAGTTGACTGTAAAAACCTGCATTGAACACAGGGCTCATATATTCCTTAGGTAAAGGTCAACAACTACATTGCACAGAGGGATCATCCATTCCTTAGAGAAGGGTAAAAATCTGCATTGAACAGAGGGATCATGTATTCCGTAGGTAAATATAAACACCGGCATTGCACAGAGGGATAATCCCATTCTTTAGGTAAGTGTAAACACCTGCATTGAACAGAGGGCTCATCTATTCCTTAGCTAAAGATCAACACCTGCATTGCACAGAGGGATCATCCATTCCTTAGGTAAAGGTAAACACCTGCATTGCACAAACGGATCTTCCATTCCTTAGGTAAAGGTAAACGCCTGCATTGCACAGAGGGATAATCCATTCCTTAGTTAATGTTAAACACCTGCATTGAACAGAGGGATAATCCATTCCTTATGTAATGGTAAACACCTGTATTGAACAGAGGGATTATCGATTCCTTAGATAAAGGTAAACACCTACATTGAACAGAGGGATCATCTATTCCTTAGGTAAAGATCAACAACGGTATTGTACAGATGGATCATCCCATTCATTAGGTAAAGGTAAACACCTGCATTGTACAAAGGGATCATGCATTCCTTTGGTTTAGGACAATACCTGCATTGCACAGAAGGATCATCCATTCCTTAGGTAATGGTAAACACCTGCATTGTACAGAGGGATCATCCCATTCGTTAGGTAAAGATCAACACCTGCATTTCACAAAGGGATCTTCCATTCCTTAGGTAAAGGTAAAGGCATGCATTGCACAGAAGGATCATCATTTCTTAATGTTAAACACCGGCATTGAACAGAGGTATCAATTATTCCTTAGGTAAAGATGAACCCCTGCATTTTTTCAGGGGAATAGTCCCATTCCTTAGGTAAAGGTAAACACCTGCATTGATCAGAGGAATCAACTATTCCTTAGGTAAAGATAAACACCTGCATTGCACATACTGATCATCCCATTTCTATGTTAAAGGCAAACACCTGCATTGAAAATAGGGATCATCCATTCCTTAGTTGACTGTAAAAACCTGCATTGAACACAGGGCTCATATATTCCTTAGGTAAAGGTCAACACCTGCATTGCACAGAGGGATCTTCCATTCATTAGTTTAAGAGGAACTCCTCCATTGCACAGAGGAATCATCCTTTCCTTAGGTAAAGGTAAACTCCTGCATTGATCAGAGGGATCATCCATTCCTTAGGTAATGGTAAACACCTGCATTGCACAGAGGGATCATCCATTCCTTAAGTAAAGGTAGAAACCTGCGTTGAACAGAGGGATTATACTTCTTTAGGTATATGTAAGCATCTGCCTTGAACAGAGGTATCATATATTCCTTATATAACAGTAAACACCTCCATTGAACAGAGGGATCATCTCTTCCTTAGGTACAGATCAAAGCCTGCATTGTACAGAGGGATCATCCCATTCCTTAGGCAAATGTAAATACATGCATTGCACAGAGGGATTATCCATTTCTGAGGTAAAGTAAACACCTGCATTGAGCAGAGGGATCATCCATTCCTTATGTAATGGTAAACACCTGCATTGAACATAGTGATTACCCATTCCTTAGATAATGGTAAACACCTGCATTGAACAGGGGGATGACCCCAATACTTAGGTAAAGGTAAACACCTGCATTGAACACAGGGATCATCTATTCCTTAGGTGAAGATCAATACCTGCATTGCACAGAAGGATCATCTCATTCCTTAGGCAAATGTAAATACCTGCATTGCACAGAGGGATTATCCATTCCTGAGGTAAAGGTAAACACCTGCATTGCACAGAGGGATCATCCTTTCCTTAGGTAAAGGCAAACACCTGCATTGACAAGAGGTATCATCCATTCAGGACGTAACTGTAAACACCTTCATTGAATAGAGGGTCATCTATTCCTTAGACAATGTTAAACACCTGCATTGAATAGAGGGATCATCCATCCCTTAGATAACGGAAAACACCTGCATTGAACAGAGGGATCTTCCAATCCTTACGTAATGGTAAACACCTGCATTGAACAGAGGAATCACCTATTCCTTAGATAATCGTAAACACCTGCATTGAACAGAGGGATAATCCATTCTTGAGGATAACGGTAAACACCTGCATTGAACAGAGGGATAATCCATTCTTGAGGATAACGGTAAACACCTGCATTGAACAGAGGGATCATCTATTGTTTAGGTAAAGATCAACACATGCATTGCACACAGGGATCATCCCATTCCTTAGGTAAATGTAAACACCTGAATTGATCATCCCATTACTTAGGTAAAGATCAACACCTGCATAGCACAGACGGATTATCCCATTCCTTAGGTAAAGGTAAACTCCTGCTTTGCACAGAGTGATCATCCATTACTTAGGTAACTGTGAGCACCTGGATTGAAGAGAGGTATCATCCATTTCTTATATAACAGCAAACTCCTGCATTGAACAGATGGATGTTCTATTCCTTAGGTAAAGATCAACACTTGCATTGCACACAGCGATCTTCCAATTCCATGGGTAAAGGTTAACACCTGCATTGCACATAGGGATCATCCATTCCTTAGGTCAAGGTAAACACCGGCATTGCACAGAGGGATCATCCATTCCTTATGTAATGGTAACCACCTGCATTGAAGATAGTGGTTACCCATTCCTTAGATAATGGTAAACACCTGCATTAAACAGGCTGATCATCACATTCCTTAGGTAAAGGTAAACACCTGCATTGAACACAGGGATCATCTATTCCTTAGGTGAAGATCAATACCTCCATTGCACAGAGGGATCATACAATTCCATAGGTAAAGGTAAACACTTGCATTGCACAGAGATATCATCCATTCATTAGGTAAAAGTAAACACCTGCAATGCACAGAGGGATCATCCATTCCTTAGGTAATTGTAAACACCTGCATTGAACAGAGGGATCATGCATTCCTTAGATAATGGTAAACATCTGTATTGAACAGAGGGATCATCTATTCCTTAGCTAAATATCAACACCTGTATTGCACAGAGGGATCATCTGATTCCTTAGGTAAAGGTTAACACCTGCATTGCACATAGGGATCATCCATTCCTTATGTAAAGCCAAACACCTGCATTGCACAGAGGGATCATCAATTCCTTATGTAATGGTAAACAACTGCACTGAACAGAGGGATCACCCATTCCTTAGATAATCGTAAACACCTACATTGAACAGAGGGAACATCCGTTCCTTAGAAAACGGTAAACAACTGCATTGAACAGAGTGCTCATCTATTCCTTAGCTAAAGATCAACACCTGCATTGCACAGAGGGATCATCCATTCCTTAGCTAACAGTAAACACTTGCATTGCACACAGGGATCATCCATTCCTTAGGTAACGGTAAACACCAGCATGGAACAGAGGGATCATCCATTCTTTACATAACGGTAAACACCTGCATTGAACAGAGGACTCATCTATTCCTTAGCTAAATATAAACACCTGCATTGCACAGAGGGATCATCCATTCCTTAGGTCAAGGTAAACACTTGCATTGCACACAGGGATCATCCATTCCATAGGTAACGGTAAACACCAGCATGGAACAGAGGGATCATCCATTCTTTACATAACGGTAAACACCTGCATTGAACAGAGGGCTCATCTATTCCTTAGCTAAAGATCAACACCTGTATTGCACAGAGGCATCATCGCATTCCTTAGGTAAAGGTAAACACCTGCATTGCACATAGGGATCATCCATTCCTTAGGAAAAGGTAAATACGTGCATTGCACAGAGGGATCATCCATTCCTTATGTAATTGTAACACCTGCATTGAACAGAGGGATCACCCATTCCATAGATAATCATAAAGACCTGTATTGAACAGAGGGATCATCTATTCCATAGGTAAAGATGAACACCTGCATTGCTTAGAGGGATCATCCATTACTTCCGTAAAACTAAACATCTGCATTTCACAGAGGAATCATCCATTCCTTAGGTATCTGTAAACACCTGCATTGAACAGGGGGATCATCCATTCATTAGATAACAGTAAACACCGGCATTGAACAGAGGGATCATCTATTTCTTAGGTAAAGATCAACACATGCATTGCACAGAGGGATCATCCATTCCTTAGGTAATGATCAACACCTGCATTGAACAGAGGGACCATCCATTCCTTCGATAACGGTAAACACCTGTATTGAACAGAGGGATCATCTATTCCTTATGTAAAGATCATCACCTGCATTGCATAGAGGCATCATCCATTCTTTACATAAAGGTCAACACCTGCATTGCCCAGAAGGATCATCCATTCCTTATGTAAAGGACAACACCTGCATTGCACAGGGGGATCTTTCATTCATTAGGAAAAGACAAACACCTCCATTGCACAGAGGAACCATACTTTCATTAGGTAAAGGTAAACACCAGCATTGAATACAGTCTTCTTCCATTCCTTAGGTAATAGTAAACACCTGTAAGGCACAGAGTGGTCATCCCATTCCTCACATAAACATAAACAACTGGATTGAACAGAGGGATCATCCCTTTTTTAGGTAAAGTTATCCATGTGCCTTGCACAGAGGGTTCATCCATTCCTTAAGTAAAGGTCAACACCTGCCTGGCCCACAGGAATCATCCATTCCTTATGTAAAGGTAAACAATTGCATTGAACAGAGGGATATTCCATTACTTAGGTAATAGTAAACACCTGCAATGCCCAGAAGGATCATCCATTCCTAAGTTAAATGTAAACACATGCAATGCAGAGGGATCATACATTCCTTATGTTTTTGTAAAGACCTGTATTGCACAGAGGGAGCAACCATTCCTTAAGTAAAGGTGGAAACCTGCGTTGAACAGAGGGATCATCCTTCTTTATGTAGAGGTAAACACCTGCGGTGAACACAGGTAACCTCCATTCCTTAGGTAAAGGTAAACACATGCATTGAACAGAGGGATTATCGATTCCTTAGATAACACAAAACACCTGCATTGAAAGGGGGTCATCCATTCCTTAGGCAAAGGTAAACACATGCTTTGCACAGAGGGTCATCTATTCGTTAGGTAAAGATGAACACCTGCATTGTACAGAGTGATCATCTATTCCTTCGGTAAAGATCAACACCTGCATTGCACAGAGGGATCATCCATTCCTTAGGTAAAGGACAACATCTGCTTTTCACAGAGGGATCTTCCATTCCTTAGGTAAAGATCAACACCTGCATTGAACAGAGATATCATTCATTCCTTAGGTAAAGGTCAACACCTTCCTGGCCCAGATGGATCATCTATCCTTTATGTAATGGTAAACACATGCATTGCACACAGGGATCATCCATTCCTTTGGTAAAGGTAAACACCTGCATTGAACAGAGGGATCTTCCATCGTTAGGTAATACTAAACACCTGAAATGCACAGAGGGATCATCCATTCTTAAGGCAAATGTAAAAACCTGCAAAGCACAGAGGGGTCATCAATTCCATAGGTAATGATAAAAACCTGCATTGAACAGAGATCATCCATTCCTTAGATAACGGTAAACACCTGCATTGCACAGAGGGATATTCCATTCCTTAGGTAAATGAAAACACCTCCATTGCACAGAGGGATCATCCATTCCTTAGGTAAAGGTCAAAACCTTCATTGCACAGAGGGATCATCCATTACTTAGGTAAAGTCAACACCTGCCTGGCCCACAGAGATCATCCAGTCCTTATGCAAAGGTAAACAATTGCATTGAACAGAGGGATATTCCTTTACTTAGGTAATAGTAAACACCTGCAATGCACAGAGGGATAATCCATTACTAAAGTAAATGTAAGCACCTGCTATGCACAGATGGATCATGCATTCCTTAGGTAAAGGAAAACACCCTTATTGCACAGAGGGATCAACCATTCCTTAAATAAAGGTAGAAACTTTCGTTGAACAGAGGGATCGTGCTTCTTAAGGTAGAGGTAAACACCTGCGTTGAACAGAGGTATCATCCATTCCTTATGTAAAAGTAAACACCTGCATTAAACAGATGGATCATAGATTCCTTAGATAACGCAAAACACCTGCATTGAATAGAGGGTCGTCAATTCCTTAGGTAAACACATGCCTTGTACAGAGGGTCAAATATACCTTAGGTAAAGATCAACACCTGCATTGAACAGAGGGATCATCCCATTCCTGACATAAACGTAAACACCTGCATTTAACAGAGGGATCATCCATTGCTTTGGTAAAGGTAAACACCTGCCTAGCACAGAGGGATAATCCATTCCTTACGTCACAGATGAACTCCTGAATTGCACAAAGGGATCATCCATTCCTTAGGTAAAGTTCAACACCTACATTGAACAGAGGGATCATCCATTCCTTAGGTAAAGGTCAACACCTACATTGCACAGAAGGATCATTCATTCCTTAGGTAAAGGTAAACACCTGCCCGGCCCAGAGGGATCATCCATTCCTTATGTAAAGGTAAACACCTGCATTGCACAAAGGGAACATCCATTCTTTGGTAAACGTAAACACCTGATTGATCAGAGGGATATTCCATTCCTTAGGTAACAGTAAACACCTGCAATGCACAGAAGGATCATCCATTCCTAAGGTAAATGTAAACCCCTGCAATACAAAGAGGGAACATCCATTCCTTAGGTAAAGGTAAACACCTGCAATGCACAGAGGGATCATCCATTCCATAAGTAAGGATAAAAACATTCATTGAACAGAGGGATCATCCATTCCTTAAGTAAAGGTAGATACTTGCGTTGAACAGAGGGATCATCCTTCTTTACATAAAGGTAAATGCGTGCCTTGAACAGAAGTATCATCCATTCCTTAGGTAAAGCTAAACACCGGCATTGAACACAGGGATTACCCATTCCTTAGACAACAGTAAACACCTGCATTGAACAGTGGGATCATCTATTCCTTAGGTAAAGATCAACACCTGTATTGTACAGAGCGATCATCCCATTCTTTAGGTAAAGGTAAACACCTGCATTGAACAGACGGGTCATCCATTCCTTAGGTAAAGGTAAACACCTGCCGTGCACAGAGGGATCATCCATTCCTTAGGTAATTGGTGAAACCTGCATTGCACAGAGGGATCATCCATTTTTTAGGTAAACATCAACACCTGCAATGAACAGAGGGATCATCCATTCCTTAGGTATAGGTCAACACCTGCATTGCAGAGAGTGATCATCCATTCCTCAGCTAAAAGTCAAACCCTGCCTGACCCATAGGGATCATCCATACCTTATGTAAAGGTAAACACCTGCATTACACACAGGGAACATCCATTCCTTTGGCAAATGTAAACACCTGCATTGAATAGAGGGATCTTGCTTTCCTTTTAGATAATACTAAACACCTGCAATGCACAGAAGGATCATCCATTCCTAAGGTATATATGAACACCCACAATGCACAGAGGTATCATCCATTCCTTAGACAAGGGTAAACACCTGCATTGTACACAGGGATCATCCATTCCTTAAGTAAAGGTAGAAACCTTCGTAGAACAGAAGGATCATCATTCCTTAGGTAGAGGTCAACTCCGTCGCTGAACAGAGGTATCATCTTTTCCTGAGATAAAGGTAAACATCTGCATTGAACAAAGGGATCAACAATCCCTTAGGTAACAATCAAAACCTGCATTGCACAGAGTGATCATCCCATTCCATAGGTAAAGGTAAACACCCGTGTTGCACAGAGGGATGATCCATCCTTTAGGGAATGGTCAACACCTGCCTGGCCCCGAGGGATCATCCATTCTTTTTTCCAATTTTTTCATTTATATTATTCTGATTTTACATTCATAGTATTGGTTCCATTGTCCTCCTCCCTGTCCTCCCACTTTCAAAGAGAGCCTCATCAATGGAGAATGTGGGTCGTGCATTGTGAGGTTAGTCAAGAGTTCTGGGGTGTAGGCCCCAGTCTTTGTGCATAATGCCCCAACTCGTGACTCCAACAATCTTTCTGACCCCTCTTCCACGAGTTTCCCTGAGCCACATTGGGGTCATTTTAGTTCTGTTTCAGTGATGAGGTTTTGGGAGCCTCTGTGTCTCTGGATATCTGGCTTAGTTGGAGTTGGATGTTCTCTGTGTTTATCTCCTTCAGCCTTTTTCTGGTGTCATGATCGCCATGAACGCTGAACTCTTGCCCTTCCCCTGCGTTGTTCTATGGTTTCAGCTGGGGCCCTGGTGAGCTGTGGTTAGCTGATCATCCCTTCAGGTTCGTTGTCCACCTGAAAAAAGATAAGCAAATTCTCCAACGGAGAGAAAAGTTAGTACTAGGTAGAAGGGATGACCGTGTATGTTTTGGAAGGAATTTTGTATGCATTGGCTCTCTTCTAGCCCACATTTGGTGGTATCTTGCTCTTGGAGACTGAGCTTATATTTGTACCTGGTTTTGACTTGTTTCCCAGTTCCAGCAATGAGTTGCATTCCACTGAGTAGATCTGTTAGCCAAATCAAGAGCAGTTGGTTACCCACCATGGCTGTTTGCCACTACTGCACTTGTATGAGCATTACGTCAAGTTGTTTCCTGCTGGGTATCTTAGACTGCAAGTTGTTTGGACCAATGTCGGACATTTTCCCCCAGTTGCTCGTGTAGCACACTCTGGTACTAGACTAGCTAACTGTCTGGGGACTGACCTTATTCCAGGTTCTGGCCAGGTCTCTCTGTGTTTGGTCTCACACACGTATGCTATCTTCGACAGTAGGGTCTTACCATTAACCTTTGGGATCACCCATTCTTTTTGTAATTGTTTACACCTGCATTGCACACAGGGAAAACATATTCCTTTGGTAAAGTTAAACACCTGCATTGAATAGAGGGAATCTTCCATTCCTTAGGTAATAGGAAACACCTGCAATGCACAGAGGGATCATCCATTCCTTACATAAACGTAAAGGCCTACAGTGAACAGAGGGATCATCCATTTCTTAGGTAAAGGTTAACACCTGCATTGCACAGATGTATCATACATTCATTAAGTAAAGAGCAACCCCTGCATGGCCCAGAGGGATCATCCAATCCTTATGTAATGGTAAACACCTGCATTGTACACAGGGAACATACATTCATTTAGTAAAGATAAACACCTGCATTGAACAGAGGGATCTTCCATTCCTTAGCTAATAGTAAACACCTGCAATGCACGGAGGGATCATCCATTCCACAAGTAAGGGTAAACACCTGCATTGCACAGGGAGATCATCCATTCCTTAATTAAAGGTAGAAACCTGTGTTTGGCAGAGGGATCATCCATTCCTTAAGTAATGGAAGAAACCTGCTTTGAACAGAGGGATCATCCTTTAGGTAAAGGTAAACACCTGCATTGAACAGGGGTATCATCCATTCCTTAGATAATGGTAAACACCTGCATTGGACAGAGGGATCATCTATTCCTTAGGTAAAGATCTACACCTGCATTGCACTGAGGGATTATCCCCTTCCCTAGGTCAAGGTAAACACCTGCATTGCACAGAGTAATCATCCATTCCTTAGGTAATGGTAAACACCTGCATTGAACAGAGGGATCATCCATTCTTTAGATAACAGTAAACACATGAATTGAACAGAGGGCTCATCTATTACTTAGGTAAAGATCAACAGTTGCATTACACACAGGGATCATCCCATTCTTTAGGTAAAGGTAAACACCTGCATTGAACATAGGGATCTTCCATTCCTTAGGTAATAGTAAACATTTGCAATGCATAGAGGGATCATCCATTCCTTTGGTAATCTTAAAAACCTGTATTGAAAAGAGGGATCATCTAGTCCTTAGGTAAAGATCAACACGTGGATTGCACAGAGGGATCATCCATTCCTTAGGTAAATGTCAACACCTGCATTGAACAGAGGGTTCATCCATTCCTTAGATAATGGTAAACACCGAAATTGAACAGAGGGATCAACCATTCCTTAGATAAATGTAAACACCTGCATTGAACAGAGGGATCATCTATTCCTTAAGTAAAGATCAACACCTGCATTGTACACAGGGATCATCCATTCCTTTGGTAAAGGTAAACACCTGCATTGAACATAGGAATCTTCCATTCCTTAGGTAATAGTAAACACCTACAATGCACAGAGGGATCATTCATTCCTTAGGTAATGGTAAAAACCTGTATTGAACAGAGGGATCATCTAGTCCTTAGGTAAAGATCAACACCTGCATTGCACAGAGGGATCATCCATTCCTTAGGTAAAGGTCAACACCTGCATAGCGCAGAAGGATCATCCATTCCTTAGGTAAAGGAAAACAACTACATTGCACAGAGGGATATTCCATTCCGTAAGTAAAGGTAAACACCTCCATTGCACTGGGAATCATCCTTTCCTTATGGAAAGGTAAACAGAAACATTGAGAATAGGAATCTTCCATTTTTCTGGTAATAGTAAACACCTGCAATGCACAGGGGTGTCACCCCATTCCTTACATAAACGTAAACACCTGCATTGAACAGAAGGATCATCCATTCCTTATGTAAAGGTAAACACCTGCCTTGAATAGAGGGATAATATATTCTTTAGGTAAGAGGTGAACACCTGCATTTCAAAGAGGGATTATCCATTCCTTAGGTAAAGACCAACACCTGCATTGAACAGAGAGATCATCCATTCCTTAGTTAAAGGAAAACACCTGCATTGCACAGAGGGATCATCCTTTCCTTAGGTAACTGAAAACACCTGCATGGAACAGAGGGATCATCTATTCCTTAGGTAAAGATCAACACCTGCATTACACATAGGGATCATCCCATTTCTTAGGTAAAGGTAAACACCTGCAATGCACAAAATGATCATCCATTCCTAAGTTAAATATAAACACCTGCAATGAACAGAGGGATCATCCATTCCTTAGGTAAACGTAAACACCTGAAATGCACAGAGGGATCATCCATTACTTAGGTATGGGTAAACACCTGCATTGCACAGAGGTCTCAGCCATTCCTTCAATAAAGGTAGAAATAATCGTAGAACAGAAGGATCATCCTTCATTAGGTAGAGTTAAACTCCTGCGCTGAACAGAGGCATCATCCTTTCCTGAGTTAAAGGTAAACACCTGCATTGAACAAAGAGATCAACAATTCCTTAGGTAAAGATCAACACCTGCATTGCACAGAGTGATCATCCCATTCCATAGTAAAGGTCAACACCTGCCTTGCACAGATGGATGATCCATCCCTTAGGGAAAGGTCAACACTGCTTGGCCCGAGGTATCACCCATTCTTTTTGTAATGGTTTACACATGCATTGCACACAGGGAAATTCCATTCCTTTGGTAAAGGTAAATACCTACATTGAATAGAGGGATCTTCCATTCCTTAGGTAATAGTAAACACCTGCAGTGCACAGAGGGATCATCCATTTCTAAGGCAAATGTAAAAACCTGCAATGCACAGAGGGATCACCCATTCTGTACATAAACGTGAAGGCCTGCAGTGAACAGAGGGATCATCCATTCCTTAGGTAAAGGTCAACACCTGCATTGAACAGAGGGATCATTCATTCATTAAGTAAAGGGAAACCATGGCATGGCCCAGAGGGATCATCCAATCCTTATGTAAAGGTAAACACCTGCATTGTACACAGGGGACATACATTCATTTGGTAAAGGTAAATACCTGCATTGTACACAGGAGACATACATTCATTTGGTAAAGGTAAAAACCTGCATTGAACAGAGGGATCTTCCATTCCTTAGGTAAGAGTAAACACCTGTAATGCACGGGGGGATCATCCATTCCACAAGTAAGTGTAAACACCTGCATTGCACAGAGAGATCATACATTCCTTAAGCAAAGTTAGAAACCTGCGTTGATCATAGGGATCATCCATTCTTTAAGTAAAGGTAGAAACCTGCGTTGAACAGAGGGATCATCATTCTTTAGGTAAAGGTAAACACATGCGTTGAACAGAGATATCATCCATTCCTTAGGTGAAGGTAAACACCTGCATTGAACAGAGGGAACATGCTTTCCTTATATAAAGGTAAACACCTGCATTGAACAGAGGGATCATCTATTCTTTAGGTAAAAATCAACACCTGTACTGTACAGACGGATCATATCATTCGTTAAGTAAAGGTAAACACCTGCATTACACGGAGGGACATCAATGCCTGAGGTAAAAGTAAACATCTGCATTGCACAGTGGGGATCATCCACTACTTAGGTGTCTGTAAACACTTGCATTGAACAGAGGGTTCATCTATTCCTTATTTAAAGATCAACACCTGCATTGCACAGAGGGATTATCCATTCCTTAGGTAAAGGTAAATTCTTGCATTGCACAGAGGGATCATCCATTCCTTATGTAAATGTAAACACCAGCATTGAACACAGGGATAATTCATTCCTTATGTAATGGGAAACCTGCATTGAACAGAGGGATCATCCATTCCTTAGGAAAAGATCTCCACCTGCAATGCAGAGAGGGATCATCGCCTTCCCTAGGTAAAGGTAAACACCTGCATTGCAAAGAGGGATCATCTATTCCTTAAGTAAGTGTAAACACTGGCATTGAACAAAGGGATAATCCATTCCTTAGGTAATGGAAAACAACTGCATTGAACAGAGGGATCATCTATTCCTTAGGTCAAGATCTACACCTGCATTGCACAGAGGGATTATCCATTCCTTAGGAAATCAAGGCAAACACCTGCATTGCACAGAGGAATCATCCATTCCTTAGGTAATGGTAAATACCTGCATTGAACAGAGGGTTCAAGCATTCTTTAGATAACAGTGAATACCTACATTGAACAGAGGGCTCATCTATTCCTTAGGTAAAGATCAAAACCTGCATTACACACAGGGATCATGCTATTCCTTAGGTAAAGTTAAACACCTGCATATAACAGAGGGATCATCCATTCCTTAGGTAATGGTAAACAAATGCATTGCACAGAGGAATCATCCATTCCTTGGGTAATGGTAAATACCTGCATTGAACAGAGGGATCATCTATTCCATAGGTAAAGATCAACACCTGCATTGCACACAGGGATCATCCATTCCTTGGTAAGTGTAAACACCTGCATTGAACATAGGGATCTCCCATTCCTTAGGTAATAGTAAACACCTGCAATGCACAGACGGATCATCCATTCCTTTGGTAATGGTAAAAACATGTATTGAACAGAGGGATCATCTAGTCCTTAGGTAAAGATCAACACCTTCATTGCACACAGGGATCACGCATTCCTTAGGTAAAGGTCAACACCTGCATAGCGCACAAGGATCATCACTTCCTCAGATAAAGGAAAACAACTGCATTGTACAGAGGGATCTTCCATTTCTTAAGTAAAGGTAAACACCTCCATTGCACTGAGGCATCATCCTTTCGTTATTGAAAGGTAAACAGAAGCATGGAAAATAGGAATCTTCCATTCTTTTGTTAATAGTAAACACCTGGAATGCACAGAGGGCTCCTCCCATTCCTTACATAATCGTAAACACCTGGATTGAACAGAGGGATCATCCATTGCTTAGGTAAATGTAAACACCTGCCTTGCATAGAGGGATAATCCATTCCTTAGGTAAGAGGTGAACACCTGCATTTCAAAGATGGATTATTCATTCCTTAGGTAAAGATCAACACCTGCATTGAACAGAGAGATCATCCATTCCTTAGGTAACTGAAAACACCTGCATTGAAAAGAGGGATCATCTATTCCTTAGGTAAAGATCAACACCTGCATTTCACAGAGGGATCATCCCATTCCCTAGGTGAAGGTAAACACCTGAATTGCAAAGAGGGATAATCCATTCCTTAGGTCACAGTAAACACCTGGATTGCACAGAGTGATCACCTATTCCTTATATAAGGATAAACACATGCATTGCACACAAGGAACATTCATTCCTTTGGGAAAGGTAAACACCTGCATTGCACAGAGGGATCGTCCATTCCTCAGGTAAAGGTGAACACCACCATTGAACATATACATCTTGCATTCCTTAGGTAATATTAAACACCTGCAATGCACAGAGGGATAATCCCAATTTCTTACATAAATGTAAACACCTGCATTGAACAGAAGGATCATCCATTCCTGAGATTATGGTAAACACCTGCATTGAACAAAGGGATCAACTATTCCTTAGGTAAAGATCAACACCTGCATTACACATAGGGATCATCCCATTTCTTAGATAAAGGTAAACACCTGCATTGCAAAGAGGGATCATCCATTCCTTATGTAAAGGTAAACACATGCATTGCACAGATGGATCATCCATTGCTTAGGTATGAGGTGAAACCTGCATTACACAGAGGGATCATCATTCCTTAGGAAAGGGTAAAGACCTGCATTGCCCAGAGGGATCATGCATTCCTTAAGTAAAGGTAGAAACCTGCGTTGAACAGAAGGATCATCCTTCTTTAGGTAAAGGTAAACACCTGTGTTGAACAGATGTATCATCCATTACTTAGGTAAAGGTAAACACCTGCATTGAACAGAGGGATCATCCATTCCTTAGATAACGGTAAACACCTGCATTGCACAAAGGGATCATCCATTCCTTAGGTAAATGTAAACAACTACATTGCACAGAGGGATCATCCATTCCTTAGAAAATGGTAAACACCTGCATTGAAGAGAGGGATCATCTATTCCTTAGGTAAAGATCAACACCTGCATTGCACAGAGGGATCATCTATTCCTTAGGTAAAGATCAACACCTGCATTGCACAGAGGTAACATCCATTCCTTAGGTAAAGTTAAATACCTGCATTGCACAGAGGGCTCATCCTTTCCTTAGGTAACGGTAAACAGAGGGATCATCCATTCCTGATATAATGGTAAACACCTGCATTGAGCTGAGGGATCATCTATTCCTTACGTAAATAAAAACACCTGCATTGCACAGGGGGATCATCCCATTCCTTAGGTAAAGGTAAACTCCTGCATTGAACAGAAAGATCATCTATTCCTTAGGTAAAGATCAACATCTGCATTGCACAGAGTGATCATTCCATTCCTTAGGTAAAGGTAAACACCTGCAATGCACGGAGAGATCATCCATTCCTTAGGTAAAGGTAAACACCTGCATTGCACAGAGGGATCATCCATTCCTTAGGTAACTGTAAACAGCTGCATAGAACAGAGTGATCATCCATTCCTTAGATAACGGTAAACACTGGCATTAAACAGAGGGCTCATTTGTTCCTTAGTTAAAGATCAACACCTGCATTGCAAAGATGGATCATCCCAATCCTTAAGTAAAGGTAAAGACCTGCATTGCATAGAGGGATGATCCATTCCGTAGGTTAAAGTAAACACCTGCATTGCACAGAGTGATCATCCATTCATTAGAAAACGACAAACACCTGCATTGAACAGAGGGATCATATATTCCTTAGGCAAAGGTAAACACCTGCATTGCAAAGTCGGATCATCCATTCCTTAGTTAACTGTAAACATGTGCATTGAACTGAGGGATCATCTATTCTTTAGATAACAGTAAACACCTACATTGAACAGAGGGCTCACATATTCCTTAGGTAAAGATCAACACACACATTTCCCAGAGGGATCATCCATTCCTTATGTAATGGAAAACACCTGCATTGAAGTGAGGGATCATCCATTCCTTAGATAAAGGTAAACACCTACATTGAACAGAGGGATCATCTATTCCTTAGGTAAAGATCAACAACTGTGTTGCACAGATTGATCATCCCATTCCTTAGGTAAAGGTAAACACCTGCATTGTACAAAGGGATCATGCATTCCTTAGGTTTAGGTCAATACCTGCATTGCACAGAGGGATCATCCCTTCCTTAGGTAATGGTAAACACCTGCATTGTACAGAGGGATCATCCCATTCGTTAGGTAAAGATCAACACCTGCATTGCACAATGGGATCATCCATTCCTTAGGTAAAGGTAACGCATGCATTGCACAGAGGGATCATCCTTTCTTAATGTTAATCACCTGCATTGAACAGAGGTATCATCTATTCATTAGGTAAAGATCAACACCTGCATTGCACAGTGGGTTCATCACATTCCTTAGGTAAAGTTAAACACCTGCATTGCACAGAGGTTTCATCCATTCCTTAAGTAAAGATGGAAACCAGCGTTGAACAGAAGTATCATACCTCTTTAGGTAAACATAAACACCTGAGTCGAACAAAGGTATCATCCATTTCTTAGGTAAAGGTAAACAACTGCATTGCACAGTGGTATCATTCATTCCTTAGGTAAGTGTAAACGCCTGCATCGAACAGAGGGATCATCCATTCCTTAGGTAATAATAAACACCTGCAATGCACAGAAAGATTATCCGTTCTTAATGTAAATGTAAACACGTACAATGCACAGAGGGATCATCCATTCCTTAGGTAAAGGTAAACACCTGCATTGAACTGAGGGGTTATCCCTTCTTTAGATAACGGAAAACACCTGCATTGAATAGAGGGATCATCTATTCCTTAGGAAAAGATCAAGACCTGTATTGTACAGATGGATCATCTCACTCCTTAGGTAAATGTAAACACCTACATTATACAGAGGGATCATGCATTCCTTTGGTTTAGGTAAACACCTGCATTGCACAGAGGGATCATCCATTCTGCATGTAATGGTAAACACCTGCATTGAACAGAGGGATAATCCATTCCTTAGATAATGGTAAACACCTGCATTGAGCAGAGGGATCATCCCTTCATTAGATAACGGTAAACACCTGTACTGAACAGAGGGATCATCTATTTTTTAGGTAAAGATCAATACCTGCATTGCACAGAGGGATCATCCATTCTTTAGGTAAAGGTCAACACCTTCATAGAACAGGACTATCATCCATTACTTTTGTAAAGGACAACACCTGCAATGCACAGAGAGATCTTCCATTCCTTAGGTAAAGGTAAACAACTGCATTCCACAGAGGGGTCATCTATTCCTTAGGTAATGGTAAACACCTGCATTGTACAGAGGGAACATCCATTCCTTGGGTAACAGTAAACACCTGCATTGAGCAGAGGGATAATGTATTCATTAGGTGAAGGTATACACCTGCATTGACCAGAGGGATCATCAATTCCTTAGGTAATTGTAAACACCTGCATTGAACAGAGGGGTCATCCATTCCACAGATAACGGTAAACACCTGTGTTGAACAGAGGGATCATCTTTTCATTAGGTAAAGATCAAAACCTGCATTGCACAGAGGGATCAGCCCATTCCTTAGGTAAAGGTAAACACCTGCATTGCACAGAGGGATCATACATTTCTTAGGTAATAGTAAACACCTGCAATGCACAGAATGATCATCCGTTCCTAATGTAAATGTAAGCACGTGCAATGCAGAGGGATCATCCATTCCCTTAGATAAAGGTAAACATCTGCAATGCACAGAGGGATCGTCCATTCCTTATGTAAGGGTAAACACCTGCATTGCACAGAGGGATCATCCCTTCCTTAAGTAAAGGTGGAAAGCTGCGTTGAACAAAAGTAACATCCTTCTTTAGGTAAAGGTAAACACCTGCTTGGACAGAGGTATCATCCATTCCTCAGGTAAAGATAAACACCTGCATTGCACAGAGGGATCATCCATTCCTTAGGTAACTGTAAACACCTGCATTGAGTAGAGGGATCATCCATTCCTTAGATAACGATAAACACCTGCATTGCACCGAGGGATCATCCCATTCCTTAGGTAAAGGTAAGCACTTGCATTCCACATAGGTATCATCCATTCCTTTGGTAAAGGTAAACACCTGCATTGCACAGAGGGATCATCCATTCCTTAGGTTAATTTAAACACCTGCATTGAACAGAGTGATGTTCCATTCCTTAGATAATGTTAAATATCTGCATTGAAACGAGGTCTCATCTATTCCTTAAGTAAAGATCAACACCTGCATTGCGCAGAGGGATCATCCTATTCCTCATATAAAGTTAAACACCTGCATTGCATAGAGGCATCATAAATTCCTTAGGTAAAGGTAAACACCTGCATTGCACAGAGGGATCATGTATTCCTTAGGTAAAGATAATTACTTTCATAGCACCGAGGAATCATCCCATTCCTTAGGTAAAGGTAAACACCTGCATTGCACATAGGGATCATACATTCCTTAGGTTATGGTAAACACCTGCATTGTACAGAGGGATCATCCATTCCTGAGATAATGGTAAACACCTGCGTTGAACAGAGGGATCACCCATTCCTTAGATAACGATAAACACCTGCATTGAGCAGAGGGATCATCTATTACTTAGGTAAAGATCAACACCTGCATTCCACAGAGGTATCATCCCATTCCTTAGTTAAAGCTAAACATCTGCATTACAAGGAGGGATCATCCATTCCTTAGGTAAAGGTAAATGCCTGCATTGCAAAGAGGGATCATCCATTCCTTAGGTAACTGTAAACACCTGCATTGAACAGAGAGATCATCCATTCCTTAGATAATGGTAAATATCTGCATTGAATAGAGGGGTCATCTATTCCTTAAGTAAAGATAAACACCTGCATTGCACAGAAGGATCATCCTATTCCTCATACAAAGTTAAACACCTGCATTGCATAGAGGGATCATCCATTCCTTAGGTAAAGGTAAACTCCTGCACTGAACAGATGGATCATCTCTTCCTTAGGTAAAACTCAACACATACATTGCATCGAGGGATCATCCCATTCCTTACATAAGGGTAAACACCTTCATTGCACATAGGGATCCTACACTCCTTAGGCTATGGTAAACACCTGCATTGTACAGAGGGATCATCCATTCCTTAGATAATGGTAAACACCTGCGCTGAACAGAGGCATAATCTATTCCTTAGGTAAAATCAACACCAGCATTGCACAGAGGGATCATCCATCGCTTAGATAAAGGTAAACACCTGCTTTGCACAGACTGATCATCCATTCCTTAGGTCACTGTAAACACCTGCATTGAACATAGGAAACTTCCATTCCTTAGGTCATATAAACACCTGCATTGAACAGAGGGATCTTCCATTCCTTATGAAAGGGTAAACACCTGCATTGTACAGAAGGATCATCCATTCTTTAGGTAAGGGTAAACACCTGCAGAAGGATCATCAATTACAAAGGTAATTGTAAAGGTAAACACGTGTCTTGAACAGAAGTATCATCCCTTCTTTGGGAAAGGAAAACAAATGCATTTAACAGAGGGACCATCCATTTTTGGATAACGGCAAAAAGCTGCATTGAACTGAGGGATCATCCCATCCCTTAGGTAAAGGTAAACACCTGCTTTGAAAAGAGTGATAATCCATTCCTTAGGTAAAGGTAAACCCCTGCATTGCACAGAGGGATCATCCATTCCTTAGGTAACTGTAAACACCTGCATTGAACAGAGGGATGATCCATTCCTTAGGAAAAGGTAAACACTGGCATTGCACAGAGGGATCTTCCATTCCTTATGTAATGGTAAGCACCTTCATTGAACAGAAGGATCACCCATTCCTTAGATAATGGTAAACACCTGCATTGAACAGAGGGATCATCTATTCCTTTGGTAAAAATCAGCACCTGCATTGCACAGTGGGAGCATCCCATTTCTTAGGTAAAGGTAAACACCTGCGTTGCACAGAGGGATCATCCATTCCTTAGGTAAATGTAAACAGCTGCATTGCACAGAGGGATCATCCATTCCTTAGGTATCCATAAAAACCTGCATTGAACAGAGGAATCATCCATTCCTTAGATAACGGTAAACACCTGTATTGAACAGAGGGCTCATTTATTCTTTAGGTAAAGATCAACACCTGCATTGCACAGAGGGATCATCCCATTCCTTAGGTAAAGGTAAACACCTGCATTGCACATAGGGATCACCCATTCCTTAGGTAACTCTAAACACCTCATTGAAGAGAGGGATCATCCATTGCTTAGATAAGGTTAAACACCTGCATTGAAAAGAGGGCTCATCTATTCCTTAGGTAAAGATCAATACCTGCATTGAACAGAGTGATCATCCCATTTCTTAGGTAAAGGTAAACACCTGCATTGCACAGAGGGATCATCCATTCCTTATATAATGGTAAACAACTGCATTGAACAGAAGGATCACCCATTCCTTAGATAATGGTAAACACATGCATTGAACAGAGGGATCATCCATTGCTGAGATAATGGTAAAAAAAACTGCATTGAACAGAAGGATCATCTATTCGTTAGGTAAAGATCAACACCTGGATTGGATAGTGAGATCATCCCATTCCTTAGGTAAAGGTAAACACCTGCATTGAACAGAGGGATAATATATTTCTTAGGTAAAGATCAATACCTGCATCGCACAGAGGGCTCATCCCATTCCTTAGGTAAAGGTAAACACCTGTATTGCACAGAGGGATCATCCATTCCTTCTGTAAAGGTGAACACCTTCATTGCACAGAGGGATCATCCATACCATAGGTATCTGTAAACACCTGCATTGAACAGAGGAATCATCCATTCCTTAGATATTGGGAAACACCTGCATTGAACAGAGAGCTCATTTATTCCTTAGGTAATGATCAACACCTGCATTGCACAGAGGGATCATCCAGTCCTTAGAAAACGGTAAACACCTGCATTGAATAGAGGGATCATATATTTCTTAGGTAAAGATCAACACCTGAATTGCACAGAGGGATCATCCCATTTCTTAGGTAAAGGTAAACACCTGCAAGCACAGAGGGATCATCCATTCCTAAGGTAAAGGTAAACGCCTCCATTGCACAGAAGGATCATGCATTCCTTAGGTATCTGTAAACACCTGCATTGAATAGAGGGATCATCCATTCCTTACATAATGGTAAACACCTGCATTGAAAGGGGGCTCATGTATTCTTTACCTAATGATCAACACCTGCATTTCACAGAGTGATCATCCTATTCCTAGGTAAAGGTCAACACCTGCATTGCACATAGGAATCATCCATATGTTAGATAAAGCTAATCACCTGCATTATAGAGAGGGATCATCCATTCCCTATATAATGGTAAACACCTGACTTGAATAGAGGGATCACCCATTACTTAGATAATGGTAAACACCTTCATTGAACAGAGGGATCATCCATTCCTTAGATAACGTGAAACACCTGCATTGAACAGTGGGATGATTTATTCCTTAGGTAAAGATCAACACCTGCATTGCATAAGGGCATCATCCCATTCCTTACGTAAATGTAAACACCTGCATTGCATAGAGGTATCATCCATTCCTTAGGTAACTGTAAACACCTAGAATGAACAAAGGGATCATACATTCCTTAGAGAAGAGTAAACACCTTCATTGAACAGAGGGATCATCTATTCCTTAGGTAAAGGTCAACACCTGCATTGCACAGAGGGGTCATCCCATTCCTTAGGTAAAGGTAAACACCTGAATTACACAGAGGGATCATCCATTCCTTAGGTAAAGGTAAACAGCTTCATTACACAGAGGGATCATCCATTCCTTAGGTAAAGGACAACACCTGCAATACAGAGAGGGATCTTCCATTCAGTAGGTAAAGTAAACACCTCCATTGCATAGAGGAATCATCCTTTCCTTAGTTAAAAGTAAACAACAGCATTGAAGATAGGCTTCTTCCAATTCTTAGGTAATAGTAAACACCTGAAATGCACAGAGGGATCATGCCACTCCTTACATAAACTTAAACACCTGAACCTTCCATTCCTTATGCAAAGGTAAATACCTGCCTTGCACAGAGGGATGACCCATTCCTTAGGTAAAGGTCAACACCTGCCTGGCCCAGAGGGATGATCGATTCCTTATGTAAAGGTAAACACATGCGTTGAACAGAGGGATCTTCCATTCCTTAGGTAATAGTAAACACCTGCAATGGACAGAGGGATTATCCATTTCTAAGGAAATGAAAACACCTGCAAAACACCGAGAGATCATCCATTTCTTAGGTAAAGATAAACACCTGCAATGCACAGAGGAATCATCCTTTCCTTAGGTTTTTAAACACCTGTATTGCACAGAGTGATCAACAATTCCGTAAGTAAATGTAGAATCCTGCGTTGAACAGAGGGATTATCCTTCTTTAGGTAAAGGTAAACACCTGCAGTGAAGAGAGGAATCATCCATTCTTTAGGTAAAGGTAAACACCTGCATTGCACAGAGGCATCATCCATTCCTTAGGTAATGGTAAACACCTCCAATTAACAGAGGGATCATCCAATCCTTAGATAACGGAAAATACCTGCATTGAACAGAAGGATCATCTATTTGTTAGGTAAAGATCCACAGATCCATTGCACAGAGGGATCATCCATATCATAGTTAAAGGTCAACACCTGCATTGCACAGAAGTATCATCCATTCCTTAAGTAAAGGACAACACCTGCAATACACAGAGGGGTCTTCCATTAATTAGGTAAAGATAAACACCTCCATTGCACAGAGGAATCGTCCATTCCTTAGGTAAAGGTAAACACCAGCATTGAACACAGGCAACTTCCATTCCTTAGGTAATAGTAAACACCTGCAATGCACAGAGGGATCATCCCATTCCTCAAATAAACATAAACACATGAGTCGCACAGTGTGATCATCCATTTCTTAGGTAAAAATCAACAGCTGCCTGACCCAGAGGGATCATCCATTACTTTGTAAAGGTAAACACTTGCAATGCACAGAGGGATCATCCATTCCTTAGGTTTTTGAGAACACCTGTGTTGCACAGAGTGATCAACCATTCCGGAAGTAAAGGTAGAAACCTGCGTTGAACAGAGGATTCATCCTTCTTTAGGTAAAGATAAACACCTGCATTGAACAGAGGGATCATCCATTCCTTACATAAGCATAATTCGTTATGTAAAGATAAACACCTGCATTGATCAGAGGCATCTTCCATTCCTTAGGTAATAGTGAACACCTGCAATGCACAGAGGGATCATCCATTCCAAAGGTAAATGTAAACACCTGCAATGCACAGAAGGACGATCAATTTCTTATGAAAAGGTAAACACCTGCAATGCGCAGATGGATCATCCATTCCTTAGGTAAATGTCAGCATCTGCATTGCACAGAAGGATCATCCATTTTTAGGTAAAGGACAACACCTGCATTGAACAGAGGAATCATCCATTCCTTATGTAAAGGTGTACATCTGTGTTGAACAGAGGGATCATCCATTCCTTAGAAAATGGTAAACACCTGCATGGAACCAAGGGATTCTCCATTCATTAGGTAAAGGTTAACACTTGCATTGGACAGAGGGATCCTCCATTCATTAGGTAAAGGTCAACAGCTGCATTGATCTGTGTCATCTTCCATTCCTTAGGTAATAGTAAACACCTGCAATGCACAGAGGGATCATCTATTCCTTAGGTAAAGGTTAACACCTGCATTGCACAGAAGGATCATGCATTCCTTATGTAAAGGTAAACACCTGCATTGATCAGAGGCATCTTCAATTCCTTAGGTAATAGTGAACACCTGCAATGCACAGAGGGATCATCCCACACTTCACATAAACTTAAACAACAGCATTGAACAAAGGGATGATCCATTCCTTATCTAATGGTAAACACCTGCATTGCACAGGGGGATCATCACATTAATTAGGTAAAGGAAAACACCTGCATTGCACGGAGGGATCATTCATTCCCTCGGTAACTGTAACACGTGCATTGAACACAGGGATCATCCATTCCTTAGATAACGGTAAACACCTGCACTGAACAGAGGGATCATATATTCCTTAGGTAAAGATCAACCCCTGCATTGCACAGAGGGACCATCCATTCCTCAGGTAAAGGTAAACACCAGCATTGAACATAGGCATCTTCCATTCCTTAGGTAATAGTAAACACCTGCAATGCACAGAGGGATCATCCCACACCTTACATAAACGTAAACAACTGCATTGAACAAGGGATCATCCATTCTTTATATAATGGTAAACACCTGCATTGCACTGGGGGATCATCACATTCCTTAGGTAATGGTAAACAAATGCATTGAACAGAGGGATCATCCATTCCTTAGGTATCTGTAAACACCTACATTGGACAGAGGGATCATACATTCCTTAGATAACATGCATTTAACAGGGGATCATCTATTCCTTATGTAAAGGTCAACAACTGTATTGCACAGAGGAATGATCCCATTCCTTAGGTAAAGTAAAACACCTGCGTTGCACAGAGGGATCATCCATTCTTTAGGGAAAAGTAAACACCTGCATTGTACAGAGGTATCATACATTCCTTATGTAATGGTAAACACATGCAATGAACAGAGGGATCATCCAATCCTTAGATAACGGAAAGCACCTGCATTGAACAGAGGGATCATCTATTCCTTATGTAAAGATCCGCACCTGCATTGCACAGAGGGATCATCCATACCGTAGGTAAAGGTCAACACCTGCATTGCACAGAAGGATCATCCATTCCTTAGGTAAAGGACAACAGCTGCAATACACAGAGGGGTCTTCCATTCATTAGGTAAAGATAAACACCTCCATTGCACAGAGGAATCGTTCATTCCTTAGGTAAAGGAAAACAAGAGCATTAAACATAGGCAACTTCCATTCCTTAGGCAACAGTAAACACCTGCAATGCACCGTGTGATCATCCATTTCTTAGTTAAAAATCAACTCCTTCCTGACCCAGAGGGATCATCCATTCCTTTGAAAGGTAAACACCTGCAGTGAACAGAGGCATCATCCTTTCCTAATATAAATGTAAACACCTGTAATGCACAGAGGGATCATCCATTTCTTAGGTAAAGGGAAACAACTTCAATACACAGAGGTATCATCCATTCCTTATGTTGTTGTGAACACCTGTGTTGCACAGAGCGATCAACCATTCCGTAAGTAATGGTAGAAACCTGCGTTGAACAGAGGAATCATCCTCCTTTAGGTAATGGTAAACACCTGCGTTGAACAGAGGTATCATCCATTCGTTAGGTAAAGGTAAACACCTGCATTGAAAGAAAGGATCATCCATTCCTTACATAATGTTAAACACCTGCCTTGCAAACAGGGATCATCTATTCCTTAGGTAAAGATCAACATCTGAATTTCGCAGAGGGATCATGCATTCCTTAGGTAAAGGTAAATGCCTGCATTGCACAGAGTGATCATCCATTCCTTAGGTAATGGTAAACACCTGCATTGAACAGAGGGATCATCCATTCGTAGATAATGTTAAACACTCGCATTAAACTGAGGGATCATCTATTGCTTAGGTAAAGATCAACACCTGCATTTCACAGAAGGATTATCCATTCTTTAGGTAAAGGATAACACCTGCATTGCACAGAGGAATCATCCTTTCCTTAGGTAAAGGTAAACACCAGCATTGAAAATTGGCATCTTCCATTCCTTTGGTAATAGTAAACACCAGCAATGCACAGAGGGTCATCCCATTCCTTACATGAACGTAAAAACCAGCATTCAAAGGAGGGATCATCCATTGCTTAGGTAAAGGTAAACACCTGCCTTGCACGGAGAGATCTTCCACTCCTTAGATAAAGATCAACACCTGCATTGCACAGAGTTATCATCCATTCCTTAGGTAATGGTAAACAAATGCATTAAACAGAGGGATCATCCATTCCTTAGATAACGTCAAACACCTGCATTGAAGAGGAATCATCTATTCCCTAGGTAAAGATAAATACCTGCATTGTACAGAGGTATCTTCCATTCCTTAGGTAAAGGTGAACACCTGAATAGATCAGAAGGATCATCCATTCCTTATGTAAAGAAAACACCTGCATTTTAAACAGGGATCTTCCAAATCTTAGGTAAAGGTAAACAACTTCATTGATCAGAAGCAACTTCCATTCCTTAGGTAATGGTAAACACCTGCAATGCCAGAGGATCATCCATTCCTAACATAAATGTAAACAACTGCAATGCAAAGAGGGATCATCTGTTCCTTAGGTAAAGGTAAACCCTGCAAAGCACAGAGGATGATCCATTCCTTAGGTAAAGATCAACACCTGCATTGCTCAGAGGGATCATCCATTCCTTATGTAAAGGTAAACACCTGCATTGATCAGAGGCATCTTCCATTCCTTATGTAATAGTAAATACCTGCAATGCACAGAGGGATCATCCCATTCCTTAGGTAAAGGTAAACACCTGCAAAGCACAGAGGGATCATCCATTCTTTGGTAAAGGTCAACGCCTGCATTGCACAGAAGGATCATCCATTCCTTAGGGAAAGGACAACACCTGCATTGCACAGAGTGATCTTCCATTCCTTAGGTAAAGATCAACACGTGCATTGCACAGAGGGATCACCCGTGTGTTACGTAAAGATCAACACCTGCATTGAACAGAGGGATTATCAATTCCTTCGATAATGGTAAACACCTGCATTGAACAGAGGGATCACCTATTCCTTAGGTAAAGATCAACACCAGCATTTCACAGAGGGATCATGCATTGCTTAGGGAAAGGTAAACGCCTGATTGCACAGAGGTATCATCTGTTCCTTAGACAACTGTAAACAACTTCGTTGAACAGAGGGATCATCCATTCCTTAGGAAATGCTAAACACCTGCATTGAACAGAGGAATCATCCCTTACTTCGGTAACGGTAAACACCAGTATTGAGGAGAGGGATCATCTATTCCTTAGGTAAAGATCAACATCTGCATTGCACACAGTGATCATCCATTCCTTAGGTAAAGGTCAATAGCTGCATAGGACAGACGCATCATCCATTCCTTTTGTAAAGGACTACACATGCAATGCACGGAAGGATCTTCCATTCCTTAGGTAAAGGTAAACACCTGCATTGGAGAGAGGGATGTTCCATTCATTAGGTGAAGTTAAACAGCTGCATTGCACAGAGGGATCATCCATTCCTTAGGTAAGTGTAAACACCTGCATCGAACAGAGGGATCATCCATTCCATAATTAAGAGTAAACACGTGTATTGAGCAGAGGTCTCATTTATTCCTTAGGCGAATATCAACACCTGCATTGGACAGAGGGATCATCACATTACGTAGGTGAAGGAAAACACCTGCATTGCACAGAAGGATCACCCATTCCTTAGGTAAAGTAAACGCGTGCATTGCACAGAAGGATCATCCATTCCTTACGTAAAGGTAAACACCTGCATTGAACAGAGGCATCATCTATTCCTTAGGTAAAGATCAACACCTGCATTTCACAGAGGGATCATGCATTGCTTAGGTAATGGTAAACGCCTCCATTGCACAGAGGGATCATTCGTTCCCTAGGTAACTGTAAACACCTGCATGGAACATAAGGATCATCCATTCCTTAGGTAAAGATCCACACCTGCATTGCACAGAGGGATCATTGCATTCCTTAGGTAAAAGTAAACACCTGCCTTTACAGAGGGATTATCCATTCTTTAGGTAAAGGACAACACCTACATTGCACAGAGGGATCATCCATTCCTTAGGTAACTGTAAACACCTGCATTGAACAGAGGGATCATCCGTTCCTTAGTTAATGGCAAACACCAGCATTGAACAGAGGAATCATATATTCTGTAGGTAAAGATCAACACCTGAATTGCATAGAGGGATCATCAATTCTTTAGTTAAAGGTCAACACCTGCATAGAACAGAATTATAATCCATTCCGTTTTAAAGGACAACACCTGGAATTCACAGAGGGATCTTCCATTCCTTAGGTAAATGTAAACACCTGCATTGCACAGAGGGATCTTCCATTCCTTAGGAAAATGTAAACGCCTGCATAGCACAGAGGGATCATATATTCCTTAGATAATGGTAAACACCTGTATTGAACAGAGGATTCACTTATTCCTTAGGTAAAGATCAACACCTGCATTTCACAGAGAGATCATCCATTCCTTAGGTAAAGGTAAACAACAGCATTGAACGTAGTCATCTTCCATTCCTTAGGTAATAGTAAACACCAGCAATGCACAGAGGGTCATCCCATTCCTTACATAGACGTAAACACCTGCTTTGAACAGAGGGATAATATATTCCTTAGGTAAAGGTGAACACCTGCCTTGCACAGAGGTATCATCTATTCCTTAGGTAAAGGTAAACACCTGCCTTGCACAGAGGTATCATCTATTCCTTAGTTAAAGATCAACACCTGCATTGAACAGAGTGATCATCTATTCCATAGGTAAAGATGAACACCTGCATTTCACAGAGGGATCATCCATTCCTTAGATAAGGGTAAACACCTGCATTGAACTGAGGGATCATCTATTCCTTAGGCTAAGATCAAAATCTGCATTTCACCGAGGGATCATCCCATTCCTTAGGTAAAGGTAAACACCTGCATTGCACAGAGGGATCATCCATTCCTTAGGTAAAGGTAAACACCAGCATTGAACTTAGGCATCTTCCATTCGTTAGGTAATAGTAAACACCTGAAATGCACAGAGGGATCATCCCATTCCTTACATAACCTTCAATGAACAGAGGGATCCCCCATTCCTTAGGTAAAGGTCACACCTGCATTGGACAGACGGATCTTCCATTCCTTATGTAAAGGTAAACACCTGCATTGATCAGAGGCATCTTCCATTCCTTAGGTAATAGTAAACAACTGCAATGCACAGAGGGATCATCCATTACTAAGGTAAAAAGTAAACACGTGCAATGCACAGAGGGATCATCTATTCCTTAGGTAAAGATCAACACCTACATTGCACAGTGGGATCATCCATTCCTTAAGTAAAGGTCAATTCCTGCATAGAACTGAATTATCATCCATTCCTTTTGTAAAGGACAACTCCTGCAAAGCACAGAGGGATCTTCCATTCCTTAGGAAAAGGTAAACACCTACATTGCACAGAGGGATCTTCCATTCCTTAGGTAAAGGTAAACGCCTGCATTGCACTGAGGGATCATCCATCCCTTAGATAATGGTAAACGCCTGCATTGAACAGAGGATTCATCTATTCCTTAGGTAAATATCAACACCTGCATTTCATAGAGGGATCATCAATTCATTAGGTAAAGGTAAACACCAACATTGAACATAGGCATCTTCCATTCCTTAGATAATAGTAAACACCACAAATGCATAGAGGGTCATCCCATTTCTTACATGAACGTAAACACCTGCATTGAATAAAGGGATAACCCATTCCTTAGGTAAAGGTCAACACCTGCATTGCACGGGGGATCATCCATTCCTTAGGTAAAGGTCAACAATGCATTGCACAACGGGGTGATCCCATCCTTAGGAAATGGTAAACACCTGCACTGAACAGATGGATCATCCTTTCCTTAGATAAAGGTAAACACCTGTATTGACCAGAGGTATCATCTTTTCCTTAGGTAAAGATCAACACCTGCATTGTACAGAGGGATCATACATTCCTTAGTTAAAGGTCAACACCTGTATTGCACAGACAGACAATCCATTTCTTAGGAAATAGTAAACACCTGCATTGAACAGAGGGATCATCCTTTCCTTAGATAACAGCAAACACCTGTATTAAACAGAGGGATCAGATATTCCTTAGTTAAAATCAACACATGCATTGCACTGAGGGATCATCTATTCCTTAGGTAAAAGACAACACCTACAGTGCACAGAGGGATCTTCAATTCCTTAGGTAAAGATCAACACTGGCATTGAACAGAGGGATCATCCATTTCTTAGGTAAAGGTCAACACCTGTTTGCACAGAGGGACCATCCATTCCTTAGGTAAAGGTGAACACCTGGGTTGCACAGAGGGATTATCCATTCCTTAGGTAAAGATCAACACCTTCAATGAACAGAGGGATCCTCAATTCCTTACGTAAAGGTCAACACCTGCATTGTACAGAGGGATCCTCCATTCATTAGGTAAAGGGCAACACCTGCGTGGCCCATAGGGATCATCCATTCCTTATGTAAAGGTAAATACCTGCATTGATGAGAGGCATCTTCTATTCCTTATGTAATAGTAAACAACTCGAATACACTGAGGGATCATCCATTCCTAAGGAAAATGTAAACACCTGTAATGCACAGAGGGATCAATTCGTTAGGTAAAGTTAAACACCTGCAATGCACAGAGGGATCATCCATTCCTTTCGTAAAGGTTAACACGTGAATTTCACAGAAGGATCATCCATTCCTTAGGTAAAGGACAACACTTGCATTTCACAGAGGGTTCATCCATTCCTTAGGTAAATGTCAACACCTGCGTTTCACAGAGGTATCATCCATTCCTTAGGTAATGGTAAACACCTGCATTGAACAGAGGGATCATCCCTTCCTTAGAAAACTGTAAACACCTGTATTGAACAGAGGGATCATCTATTCCTTAGGTAAAGATCAACACCTGCATTGCACAGAGGGATCATCCATTCCTTAGGTAAAGGTAAACACCTGTATTGCACAGAGGGATCTTCCATTCCTTAGGTAAAGGTAAACGCCTGCATTGCACAGAGGGATAATCCATTCCTTAGTTAATGGTAAACACCTGCATTGAACAGAGGGATAATCAATTCCTTAGGTAAAGGTAAACACCTGCCTTGCAAAGATGGATCATCCATTCCTTACATAAAGGTCAACACTTGGATTGCAGAGAAGCATCATCCATTCCTTAAATAAAGGAAAACACCTGCATTGCACAGAGGGATCATCCATTCCTTAAGAAATGGTAAACATCTGCATTGAACAGAGGGATCATCACTTCCTTTGATAATGGTAAACACCTGTATTGAGCAGAGGTATCATCTATTCCTTAGGTAAAGATCAACACCTGCATTGAACAGAATTATCATCCATTCCTTTTTAAAGGACAACACCTGGAATGCACAGAGGGATCTTCCATTCCTTAGGTAATGGTATACACCTCCATTGCACGGAGGTATCTTCCATACCTTAGGTAAGGTAAACGCCTGCATTGCACAGAGGGATCATCCATTCCTTAGATAATGGTAAACACCTGCATTGAACAGAGGAATCACCTATTCCTTAGGTAAAGATCCACACCTGCATTTCACAGAGGGATCATCCCTTCCTAAAGTAAAGGTAAACACCAGGATTAAACATAGGCATCTTCCATTCCTTAGGTAATAGTAAACACCAGCAATGCACAGAGGATCATCCCATTCCTTACATAAACATAAACACCTGCTTTGAACAGAGGGTAATACATTCCTTAGGTAAAGGTAAACAACTGCCTTGCACAGAGGTATCATATATTCTTTAGGTAAAGGTCAACGCCTGCATTGCACAGAAGGATCATCCATTCCTTATGTAAAGGTAAACACCTGCATTGATCATTGGCATCTTCCATTCCTCAGGTAATTGTAAACACCTGCAACGCACAGAGGGATCATCCATTCCTAAGGTAAATGTAAACACCTGCATTGCACAGAGGTATCATCCATTCCTTAGGTAACTGTAAACACCTGCATTGAACAGAGGGATCATCCCTTCCTTAGATAACGGCCAACACCTGTATTGAACAGAGGGAACATCCATTCCTTAGGTAAAGGTCAACACCTGCATATAAGAGAAGGATCATCCATTCTTTTGTAAAGGACAACACCTGCAATGCACATAGGGATCTTCCATTCCTTTGGTAAATGTAAAAACCAGCATTGCACAGAGGTATCATCCATTCCTTAGGTAACTTTAAACACCTGCATTGAGCAGACGGATCATCCATTCCTTAAATAACGTGTAAACACCTGAATTGAACAGAGAGATCATCCATTCCTGAGATAAAAGTAAACACCTGCATTGCACAGAGGAATATCGATTCCTTAGGTAGTTGTAAACACTTGCATTGAACACAAGGATCATCCATTACTTAGGTAAAGATCAACACCTCCATTGCACAGAGGTATCATCCCATTGCTTAGGTAAAGGTAAACACCTGCATTGCACAGAGGGATCACCCATTCCTTAGGTAACTGTAAACACCTGCATTGAGCAGAGGGATCATCCATTCCGTAGGTAAAGGTAAACACCTGAATTGCACATAGGGTTGTTCCATTCATTAGGTAAAAATAAACACCTCCATTGCACAGAGGAATCATCAATTCCTTAGGTAAAGTTAAACACCAGCATTAAACATAGGCACCTTCCATTCTTTAGGTAATAGTAAACACCTGCAATGCACAGAGTGATCATCCCATTCCTTACATAAGCGTAAACACCTGCATTAAATAGTGGGATCATCCATTCCTTAGGTAAGGTAAACACATGTCTTGCACAGAGGGATCATCTATTCCTTAAAGATCAACACCCGCATTGAACAGAGCGATCATCTATTCCTTAGGTAAAGATTAACACCTGCATTACACAGGGGGATCATCCATTCCTTAGATAAAGGTAAACACCTGCATTGAACAGATGGATCTTCTATTCCTTAGGTAAAGGTAAACACCTGCAATGCACAGAAGAATCATCCATTCTTTAGGTAAAGGACAACACCTGCATTGCACAGAGGGATCTTCCATTCTTTACGTAAAGGTAAACACCAGCATTGAACATAGGCATCGTCAATTCCTTAGGTAATAGTAAACACCAGAAATGCAAAGAGGGTCATCCCATTCCTTACATAAACGTAAACCCCTGCTTTCAACAGAGGGATCATCCCTTCCTTAGATAACGGTCAACACCTGTATTGAACAGAGGGGTCATCTATTCCTAAGGTAAAGATCAACACCTGCATTGCACAGAGGGAACATCCATTCCTTAGGTAAAGCACAACACCTGCATTGCACAGAGGGATCATCCATTCCTTATGTAAAGGTAAACACCTGTATTGATCATTGGCATCTTCAATTACTCAGGTAATAATAAACTCCTGCAATGCGCAGAGGGATCATCCATTCCTAAGGTAAATGTAAACACCTGCATTGCACAGAAGGATCATCTATTCCTTAGGTAAAGGGCAACACCTGACTGGCAAGGACGGATCTTACATTCCTTAGGTAAAGATCAACTCCTGCATTGCATTGCACAGAGGGATCATCCATCCCATCGTTAAAGTCAACACCTGAATTGCACAGACGCATCATCCATTCTTTATGAAATGGTAAACACCTGTATTAAACAGAGGGATCATCTATTCCTTAGGTAAAGATCAACACCTGCATTGCACAGAGCGATCATCCATTCGTTGGGTAAAGGTCAACACCTGCAATGCACAGAGGGATCTTCTATTCCTTAGGTAAAGGTAAACACCTGCATTTCACAGAGGTATCATCCATTCTTTAGGTAACTGTAAACACCTGCATTGCACAGAGGTATCATCCATTCCTTAGGTAACTGTAAACACCTGCATTGAACAGAGAGATCATCCAATCCTTAGGTAACGTTAAACACCTGCATTGCACAGAGGGATTTTCCATTCCTTAGGTAATGGTAAACACCTGCATTTATCAGAGGGATCATCCATTCCTTAGATAACGGTAAACACCTGCATTAAACAGAGGGATCATCTATTCCTTAGGTAGAGATCAACACCTGCATTTCACAGAGGGATGATCCATTCCTTAGGTAAAGGTAAACACCTGCTTTGACCAGAGGGATCATCCATTCGTCAGGTAAAGGTGAACACCTGCATTGAATAGAAGGATCGTCCATTCCTTATGTAACAATAAACACCTACATTGAATAGAGGGATCATCCATTGCTAACATTACGGTAAACACCTGCATTTAACAGGGGGATCATCTATTCCTTAGGTAAATATCAACACCTGCATTGCACTGAGGCATCATCCATTCCTTATGTAAAGGTAAACACCTGCATTGCACAGAAGGATCATCCATTCCTTAGCTTGTTGGGCCCTGCCCAGTGTGAGGCCTAGTGGTTCTGAGCCCAGCCATAGTTTGCCTGTACTTGGCTTCTTCTGAGGCCTAGTCAAACTTCTGGAGCCTGAGTAGAGTTTTGTGACCTGTCCTTGGAGTGACTCAGCACCTAAGCTGAAACTGCCTCTCCCCAGCTACTGCTGACATGGTGAAATAATATTGTCCCTTACACCTTTATCTCATCCTTTTTCCGCTCTCTCTCAAAATATATAAATACCTTCCCATGACAATAAACAGAGATTTCCGCCCCAGCCGTTCTCCAGGCTCAATGTGGTTTTCTTTTCCCCGGTGGCTTGGGGAGGTTTTTTGAGTCACTGACACCTGCCTTCCCACTCAGCCTCTAGAGAAGCGGCTGGCCCGACTCTCTCTCTCTTCCGCTCTACCTGCCGGTGGTGAAGGAAAAAGAGCCAGCAACTGGTGCCCAACGTGGGGCCCAACAACTGGTGCCCCGTGTGAGGATTCACAACGGACTACAGACTGCCGATGTGACGAAGGAAAAATACAAAATTACACTGACAGGCTTAATCAGACTGATGATGGTTGTATCCTCATAAATTATGAGGTAATCTTCATATCTAATATTCTAACCTTTGCTTCTGTAATCTATGCTTGCTTCAGCATCTCTAGTTTCTTTCTCTTTCCTCTCATTTCCAGGTTGCCGAAAAACCGCTTCTGCGGTGCCGCCATTTTTAAGCGCCATTTCATGGTGGACGCACCATATGGGCAGACCTAAAAAGGACACTCACCACGTGGGTAGAGACTCACTACGTGGACAAACCTAAAAAGGAAACTCACAATGTGGGTAGAGACTCACCACGTGGACAAACCTAAAAAAAAGAAACTCACCATGTGGGCAAACCTAGAGGAGGCACACCATGTGGGCAAACCTGGAGAACTCTCAAAGTGTCCTGCCCCCTCATTTGAGTGGGGGCGCCATCTTAGAAAAATTCTACAACATGTTTAGTTATTTTTGGGACCTTGTGCTTGTGTTGTACTCTTATGTATTACTGTTACCCTGATTTTATGGATACTCTTCCCTCAACTTTATAACATGGGACAATCCTTATCTAAGCCAAATCCTGCCTTGGGGTCACTACAGAATCTGCTCAAAAGTAAAGGCCTTAATCTATTTGATAACCAGGCCCTCTAGACATGGGGCTGTTTACTCAAGATTGCTCCCTGGTTGCCCGAGAGTAATCTTTTTGAATGGGACACCTGGGACAAAATTGAAAATCTGATAAAAAAAAGCTCAGATAGAAAAAGGGGAGATCCACCATTTGGGGGCCCTCCTGACTGTGTTGGACTTAAAGGGCTGTTTTCCACCTCAACCTCCAAGATCAAAAGGTGATACCCTGACCTAGGAAGGGACAGAGAGCAATCTTAGCCCCTCGTGCCAGCCTGAGTCCTCAGATTCACCCCTAAATCCTTTTGAAAGTGCTCCTTGGCCCTCTAAGGGTCCATCGCCCCCAGACCCCCCTACTAATCCTTTTCTGAGCGCCTCTGCCCCTCTGCCCTACCAGGGGTATGATGCCCCCGGGAGAAAAATAATCAACCTCTTCCCTGTTAACGTTAATCCCGGCGGTAATCGCCCTGGAGCCTGGTATCCTTGAGAAGCTCACAACAGCTAAAGCTGTTCTCTCTGGCTCTCTGTACATAAAATGGTGTGCTTTCTTTCAGGATGAGTGTCACCTTCAAGCTGAGTGGAACCAAGCCACTCAGCCCCCAGTACCAATCACCTTTGGAATGCTCTCAGGCACTGCTGACCAGTTCTCTACCGGTCTTCAGCAGGCCACCATTCCTGATCCATACCGAGATCAAGTACTGGCTTTGGGAATGGCTGCATGGAAAAAGTTAGAGGAGGGCCCCTCTGGACCCCCCCATTACAGGAGATCAGTGAGGATTTGGCCACTTTCATAGAGAGGGTCAGAAAAAGCCTACAAAGGAAGTTCCCCCCTGGCCCCCTGTGAGACCAATTTGCAAAAATGCTGGTCTGGGAAGGAATGACAGGTGATCATAAGTTGGCCTGCGCTGGACTCAAGGACCGCTCTATTTGTATATGGGTTGTAGCCACCCAGGATGTAGGGTCCCCTTCTCATCAGATTAAAGTTATGACGTACGCCATACAGGCTTCTCGCCGTGAGGACATGGCTACACTAGAATGTGCCCTCCAACAGGTCTCAGGGGGAAGGGGACAATCTTGCTTTGGGTGTGGCAAAGAGGGTCATTTTAAAAAAGAATGCCCCAATAGGAAAAGCACCCCAATAACTCCCTTAACCCCTAACTTGCCCCGCATGCCATGTCCTCGATGCAAAAAGGGATTTCACTGGGCCAGAGATTGCAAATCCAAGTTTAGCCTTCAGGGTGAACCTTTAAACTTCCCCAGGGGCTATCCCCAGCCCCGTTAAATAAGGGGAAGAAGGTAATCAAAACATACTGGACTGTGCCTTTGACACCTGGACTTAGACCAAAAATGAACCTAACAGTCGGTGGAAAAACTTTCAAATTTCTCATCAACACTGGGGCTGACTGTACTGTGATAAGAAAAGAGGGGGTCCCTCCCTCCTGGCAGTTGGTCCCAGGTCCGCCCTTGCTGGGTGTGGGCGGACAATCTACGTCATAGGAAACTGCTAACTGGCAGACCTGGATTGACCCTGACAATAATCGTGGGGAGGTGCGCCCTCTAGTGGTGTCAGGCCTAACAGCCAACCTCCTAGGCCAGGATATACTTGGGGAAGCTGAGGCTTATATTACTACTAATCATAGGGCTTTATGTGAAGATATACTTGACCAGAAAGAATATAAACAGTTTGAGGAAGGAATGACTTGCCATCATAACTATAGAGATGATCATTTTAAAAATTTAAACAAAAACATTCTCAGGTTCACCCCCAATCCTAAGGGCCACTGTTCACCCCCCAGTACCTAAGATTCAATGGGTGCCTGGCGACCCCGTATGGGTCGAGCAGTGGCTTATACCTACCCCTAAACTAAAACAACTTCATATACTCATTAAACAACAATTGGCTTCAGGACATGTGCGACCTTCAACAAGTCCTTGGAAATCCCCAGTTTTTGTTTAAAAAAAAACCTAATGGCTCTTGGAGACTTTTACATGATTTGAGAAAAATAAATGACAGAATGATGCCTTTTGGGACCCCCCCCCCAGAGAGGACTCCCTTGGATTCCACCCATTCCCAACACCCATTACTTGGCCATTATTGATATTAAAGATTGTTTTTTCTCTATTCCATTACATCCAGATGATGTAGAAAAATTTGCGTTCTCCAAACCCTCAACAAACTTTTGTGGACCAGACCTAAGGTTTGAATGGACCGTCTTACCTCAAAGCATGACTAACAGCCCCACCATTTGTCAGTATTACATGTCTCATATCTTTTCTTCCTTGAATAATCATCCTAATGTTTTATTCTACATTTATATGGATGATATTATTTTAGGTCATTCCAACCCATCTGATATCAAAGACCTTACTGCTATATGGCTTGCCATTTTACAGGCCAATGATTTTGAAGTGGCTCCAGAAAAGGTACAGACTGCCACTCCCTTCAAGATTTTGGGCTCCACATTATTCCTTGATACTGTCTCTCCTGTCAAACCCCAACTCCATATTCAAAAATTCTATACTTTGCCTCAACTCCAAAAGGTGCTGGGGGAAATTAATTAGATGAGGCCCTGGATACCCATAACTACTGAGGAACTGTCCCCTTTATTTGACCTCTTAAAGGGCCTTACTCTCTCCTCTCAGATAACCTTGCCCCCTCATCATGAACAAATTCTACATAAGGTACAATGGGCTATAGATGCTGCTATCCTAAAGAGGTTCGATCCTAACTTACCTATCTGCCTCTGTATTTTCTCTGGGGAAACATTATGCACTGTGCTGTTCGCCCAGGAAGGAGAACCCATACAATGGATTCACCTCTCCCTTGGTGGAGTCCCCAGAGTTTACTCTATAACTAACCAGATTGCAGACTGCATTATCAAGGGCAGGGACACCTCTGTCCGATTGTTTGGCACAGATCCTCATTCATTGTAACCCCCTTTAATGAAACAGACTTCACTTGGCTTCAGAGAAATAACAACAGGGTTGCTATGGCCCTCGAGGGGTTTCTGGGTATAATTGATTGTCACTATGGTCCTTATAAATGGATGAGCTCCTTCTCTAGGTCGGAATGGAGACCCCCCAGACTTTTTTATCTAAACCCAACCCTGATTTTCGTATTGTATTCACCGATGGGGGGTGCTTGGGAGCTTCCCTAGTTGTTTACCCTCCCCTAAGGAGGGAAGAAAAGCCTATGCCCATAAAGTCAATCTCCCATGAGGTCACAGGATCAGCACAATTCAAAGAAATATTTGCTTGCCATTTTGGCTTTGGACACTATTCAGGAGCCATTTAAATTATTTTCTGACAGCCTTTATGTTGTTAACCTGTTATCCAACCTAATTGAGGCCCATATTAGACTGGACTCCAATATTATAGCCCCATTGATGATTCAAGCCCGCTCCCTACTTAAACAAAGAATTAACCCCATTTTTCTTCAACATCTCAGAGGCCATCAAAATTTACCAGGATTCCTCTCTAAAGGAAATGATTTGGCTGACAAACTGGCCTCTCAGCCTCGATGTAATACAGTCTCAGAAGCTACACGCTTGCACTTTTTAACTCATATAAATTGGAGGGGCCTTAAACATAAATATCCCCATGTGCCAGCCAAGGACCTTAAAAAAATGTCCGAACTTGCAAATCCTGTCAGCCTTTCCTCCAGGTACCTCCTCTTCAAACTACAGGAGCCAATCCTTGAGGGCTATGCCCTAATCACCTTTGGCAGATTGATGTTACACACTATTCTCCATTTTGAAAACGTAAATATATTTTTCTCTCAGTTGATACTTTCTCCCATGCTTGCTGGGCATCGGCGCATGCTGGGGAAAAAACTGAACATGCTATTAGCCATATTCTTCAATGCTGTGCCACCCTTGGATTGCCAGATCAAATCAAAACTGATAATGGTCCCTGCTTCGTAAGCAGGACTTTTATAGATTTCCTCCAAACCTGGAAGATCTCACTTTCCACAGGCATCCCATATAATCCACGGGGCCAGGCCATCGTGGAAAGATATATTCAAACTCTCAAATCTCAATTACAAAAACAAAAGGGGGAATCCCTACCCCCACATGACCAACTAAAAAAGGCATTATTAACCCTAAATATTTTAAATTTTTCCAAAGAAGATAGACACTTGTCCCCTTTTCAAAAACATTGGACCTCCGCTGTCACCTACAGCTCCATCTGGGTCAAATGGTGGGACCCATTAACTGGAGCCTGGAAGGGACCAGACCCCCTCCTCACAGCAGGGAGAGGATTTGAATGTGTCTTTCCTCAAGAGGAAAAAATACCTATTTGGGTACCAGCAAGAGACTTAAAATACTTACCCCAACAAGGGGATGATAATAATCAATTCTCCAGGGAGTGTCCCACCCCTGAGAACTATGCCTCTGTTTCTTCCCCAGGAACAACTGAAGGTGTGGATGCTACTAGACCGGATTGAAGCCAGAAAAGCTCCAGAAAGATTTACAGAAGAGGAGACGGGACTTCCAAGACAACCTGCTGTGGACGAACTTACATGGCTTCTTACCCTACCTTCTCCCTCCCCTTGGGCCCCTCCTTCTTCTTGCTCTTTACCCTACCTTCTCCCTCCCCCTAAGCACCTCCTTCTTCTTATCCTCACTCTTGGGCCCTGTGTAATTAATAAGATTACACAATTCATTCACCAACAGCTTGAGGCAATTAAACTTCATCAGGTCACAATTAAACTTCATCAGCTCAAGGCACCACAGTTTTGCGACTCAAAGGCAATGGCTTTTCTGCTTACTGGCTATCCACCTAACATCCCTCCACCACCCTCCATTGAACCAATGACAGGTAAGATCTCAGACAGGCTGAGACAACCTAAGACAGGGAGTGGAGTGGTCAATGGGCTAGAGGCATGGTACTCAGTGACGGGTAAGATTCCCAGAGGGAGACAACCTAGGATAGAGGCCATAACCATCCACCGTTCTTACAAAAACAAAAGGGGGAGATGTTGGGCCCTGCCTGGTGTCAGGCCTAGTGGTTCTGAGCCCAGCCAGAGTTTACCTGTACTTGGCTTCTTGTGAGGCCTAGTCAAACTTCCGGAGCCTGAGTAGAGTATTGCAACCTGTCCTTGGAGTGACTCAGCACCTAAGCTGAAACTGCCTCCGCCCAGCTACTGATGACATGGTGAAATAATATTGGCAATTACACCTTTATCTCATCCTTTTTCCCACCCTCTCTCAAAATATATAAATACCTTTCCATGACAATAAACAGAGAGATTTCCGCCCCAAACGTTCTCCTGGCTCAATGTGGTTTTCTTTTCCCCGGTGGCTTGGGGAGGTTTTTTGAGTCGCCGACACCCGCCTTCCCACTCAGCCTCTAGAGAAGTGGCTGGCCCGACTCTCTCTCTCTTCCGCTCTAACTGCCGGTGGTGAAGGAAAAAGAACTGGCATTAGGTAATGGTAAAGACCTGGGTTGCAGAGAGGGATCCGTTCCTTAGAGAACAGGAAACACCTGCACTGAACAGAGGGATCATCCATTCCTTATGTAAAGGTCAACAGCTGCCTTGCCCAGAGGGATCATTCCTTCCTTATGTAAAAACCTGCATTAGACACTGAGAACATCTATTACTTTGGTAAAGGTAAACAGCTGCATTCAGCAGAGGCATCTTCCATAACTAGGTAATAGTAAATACCTGCAATGCACAGAGGGATTATCCATTCCTAAGGTAAAGACCAACACCTGCATTGCACACAAGGATCATCCATTCCCTAGGTAAAGTCCACACCTGCCTTCCCAGAGTGATTATACATTCCTTATGTCAAGGTAAACACCTGCATTGCACACAGAGAAAATCCATTCTGAAGGTAAAGGTAAACACCTACATTGATCAGAGGGTTCATCCATTCCTTAGATAACGGTAAACACCTGCATTGAACACAGTGATCATCCATTCCTAAGGTAAATGTAAACACCTGCAATGCACAGTGGAATCACCGATTCCTTAGGTAAGGGTACACACCTGCATTGCACAGAGGGATCATCCATTCCTTAAGTGAAGGTAGTAAACTGCGTAGAAGAGAGGGATCATCCTTATTTAGGTAAAGGTAAAACTAGCGTTGAAGAGAGGTATCATGCATTCCATAGGTAAAGGTAAACACCTACATTGAACAGAGGGATCATCAATTCCTTAGGTAACAGTAAACACCTGCATTGAACAGAGGGATCATCTATTCCTTAGGTAAAGGTAAACACCTTCATGGAACAGAGGGATCTTCTATTCCTTAGGTGATAGTAAACACCTGCAATGAACAGAGTGATCATCCATTCCTAAGGTAAATGTAAACACCAGCAATGTGCAGAAGAATCACCCATTCCTTAGGTAAGGGAATACACCTGCATTGCGCAGAGGGATCATCACATTAATTAGGTAAAGTTTAACACTGGAATTGCACAGAGGGATCATCAATTCCTCAGGTAAAGGTAAACACCTGCATTGCACAGAGGGATTTTCCATTCCTTAAATGAAGGTAGAAACCTGCTTTAAAGAGAGGGATCATCCTTCTTTAGGTAAAGGTAAAGACCTGCGTTGAACAGAGGTATCATCCATTCCTTAGGCAAAGGTAAACACCTGCATTTAACATAGGTATCATCCATTGCTTAGGTAACAGTAAACACCTGCATTGAACAGAGCGATCATCTATTGCTTAGGTAAAGGTAAACACCTGCATTGCACAGAGGGATATTCCATTCATTAGGTAAAGGTAAACACCCACATTTCACAGATGAATCATCCTTTTCTTAGGTAAAGGTAAACACCTGCATTGAACAGAGGGATCATCCATTCCTAAGGTGACAGTAAACACCTGAATTGCACAGAGGGATCATCCATTCATTAGGTAACTGTAAACACCTGCATTGAATAGAGTGATCATCCATTCCTAAGATAACGGTAAACACCTGCAATGATCAGAAGGTTCATCCATTCCTTAGATAACGGAAACACCTCCATTGAAGAGAGGGATCATCCATTCCTCAGGTAAAGGTCAACACCTGCATTGCACAGAAGGATCATCCATTCCTTAGGTAAAGGTCAACAGCTGCCTGGCCCAGAGGTATCATCCATTCCTTCTGTCAAGGAAAACACCTGCATTGGACACACAGAACATCTATTCTTTTAGTAAAGGTAAACAGCTGCATTTAGCAGATGGGTCTTCCATAACTAGGTAATAGTGAACACCTGCAATGCACAGAGGGATTATCCTTTCCTAAGGTAAAGATAAACACCTGCATTGCACACAGGTAACATACATTCCTTTTGTAAAGGTAAACACCTGCATTAAACAGAGGGATCTTCCATTCCTTAGGTATAGGTAAACACCTTCACTGAACACAGGGATCTTATATTACTTAGGTAATAGTAAACACCTGCAATGAACAGAGTGATAATCCATTTCTAAGGTAAATGTAAACACTTGCAATGCACAGAGGTATCACCCATTCCTTAGGTAAAGGTAAACACCTGCATTGCACAGAGGGATCTTCCATTCCTTTGGTAAAGATAAACACCACCATGGCACAGAGGGGTCATCCATACCTTAGGTAAATATCAAACCCTTGAATTGAACAGAGGGATCATCCATGCATTAGGTAAAGGTCAACAACTGCATTGCACAGAGGGATCATACATTCCTTAGGTAAAGGTAAACACCTGCATTGAACAGAGGAATCATACATTCCTAAGGTAACGGTAAAGACCTTCATTGAAAAGAGGGATCATCCATTCCTTAGGTAATGGTAATCACCTGCATTGATCAGAGGGATCATCCATTCCTTAGATAATGGTAAACACCTGCAGTGAAGAGAGGGATCATCTATTCCTTAGGGAAAGCTAAACACCTGCATTGCACAGAGGGATCATCCATTACTTATGTAAAGGTATGCAAATGCATTGCACAGAGGGATCATCCAATCCTTAGGTAATGGTAAATACCTGGACTGCAGAGAGGGATCATCCATTCCTTAGATAATGGTAAACACCTGCATTGAACAGAGGGATCATCCATTCCTCAGGTAAAGGTCAACACCTGCATTGAATAGAGGGATCATCCATCCCTTACATAAAAGTATATACCTACATTGAAAAGAGGGATCATCCATTTCTAAGATAACAGTAAACACCTGCATTGCACAGAGGGATCATCCATTCCATAGGTAAAGGTAAACACCTGCATTGCACAGAGGCATCATCCCTTCCTTAGGTAATGGTAAACACCTGGATTGCAGAGAGGGATCATTCGTTCCTTAGAGAACGGTAAACACCTGCTTTGAACAGAAGGATCATCCATTCCTTAGGTAAAGGTCAACACCTGTATTGCACAGAGGGATCATCCATTCCTTAGGTAATGGTGAACACCTGGATTCCACAGAAGGATCATCCGTTCCTTAGAGAACGGTAAACACCTGCATTGAACAGAGGGATCAATCATTCCTTAGGTAAAGGTCAACAGCTGCCTGACCCAGAGGGATCACCCATTCCTTATGTAAAGGTAAACACCTGAATTGGACACAGAGAACATCTATTCCTTTGGTAAAGGTAAACAGCTGCATTCAGCAGATGGATCTTCCATAATAGGTAATAGTAAAAAACTGCAATGCACATAGGGATTATCCATTCCTAACGTAAAAGTTAACATCAGCATTGCACTCAGGGCTCATCCATTCCTTAGGTCAAGTCCACATCTGCCTTCCCAGAGGGATCATCCATTTCTTAGGTAAAGGTAAACACGAGAATTGAACATAGGCTTCTTCTATTCCTGAGGTAATAGTAAACACCTGCAATGCACAGAGGGATCATCCCTTTCCCTACATAAACGTAAACACCTGCATTGAAAAGTAGGATCATCCATTCCTTAGGAAAAGGTAAACACCAGCCTTGCACAGAGGGATCATCCATTCCTTAGGTAAAGGTGAACACCTGCATTGCACAGAGGGATAATCCATTCCTTAGGTAAAGATGAACACCTGCATTGCACAGAGGGGTCATCCATTCCTTAGGTAAAGATCAAAGCCTTGCATTGAACAGAGGGATCATCCTTGCATTAGGTAAAGGTCAACAACTGCATTGCACAGAGGGATCATCCATTCCTTATTTAAAGGTAAACACCTGCATTGAACAGGGTGATCATCCATTCATAGGGTAACGGTAAACATATGCATTGCACAGAAGGATCATCCATTTTTTATGTAACGTTTAACACTTGCATTGATCAGAGGGATCATCCATTCCTTAGATAACGGTAAACACCTGCATTGAACAGAGGGCTCATCTATTCCTTAGGTAGAGATGAGCACCTGCATTGCACAGAGGGATCATCCATTCCTTAGGTAAAGGTAAACACCTGCATTGCACAGAGGGATCATCGATTCCTTAGGTAATGGTAGTTACCTGGATTGCAGAGAGGGATCATCCATTCCTTAGATAACAGTAAACAGCTGCTTTGAACAGAAGGATCATCCATTCCTCAGGTAAAGGTCAACACCTGCATTGAATAGAAGGATCATCCATTCCTTACGTAACAGTAAATACCTGCATTGAACAGAGGGATCATCTATTCCTTAGGTAAATATCAACACCTGCATTGCAAAGAGCGATCATCCATTCCTTACGTAAAGGTAAACACCTGCATTGCATAGAGGGATCATCCATTCCTCAGGTAATGGTAAAAACCTGGATTGCAGAGAGGGATCATCCATTCTTAGATAACGGTAAACACCCTCATTGAACAGAGGGATCATCCAATCTTTAGGTAAAGGTCAATACCTGTATTGCACAGAGGGATCATCCATTCCTTAGGTAAAGGTCAAAAGCTGCCTGGCCCAGAGGGATCATCCATTCCTTATGTAAAGGTAAACACCTGCATTGGACACAGACAACATCTATTCCTTTGGTAAAGGTAAACAGCTCCATTCAGCGGAGGGATTATCCATAACAAGGTAATAGTAAACACATGTAATGCACATGCCCGGTCCCGCAGGGGTTCAACAAAGGGCTTGAGGGGAGGCTAACCTAGATGAGAGACGAACAGGCACAAAGAAGGAGGCCAAGCCTAAAAAAAACTCTGGTCAAGGCTTCTGAGTTTATTATTCACATAGATGTATATATAGGGGAGGCAGGAAGAAGGTATGTGGGCAAATGGAATTTATGGTTGCCAAATGGATTTTATCGAAACAAGATGTTCTGATTGATGAGGAGAGAGGGGCGGGGATCTTTAGAGTGATGGGCCTCAAGAATATTTACAAGAATGTCTGTGTTGAGATAACATGCAGGGCAGGTTTATATCAATCCTGTTTGCTAAGATACATATCTTTACACATTATTCTTATCTACAGGCAAGTGTAAGGTCTCTGGGAAGGCATGGTAATTCTCACAGGAATTCAGGAAACTGAAATCTAACACAAAAGGTGGAGGCTTTTCATCCAAATGGCTGCAGTTTGGCTCAAGGTCCCCAACATGCACAGAGGGATTATCCATTCTTAAGTTAAAGGTCAACACCTGCATTGCACACAGGGATCATCCATTCCTTAGGTAAAGACCACACCTGCCTTCTCAGAGGGATTATCCATTCCTTAGGTAAAGGTAAACACCTGCATTGAACACAGGGAACACACATTCCTTTGGTAAAGGTAAACACCTGCATTGAACAGAGGGATCATCCATTCCTTAGGTAATAGTAAACACCTGCAATGAACAGAGTTATCATCCATTCCTAAGGTTAATGTAAACAGCAGCAATGCACAGAGGAATCACCCACTCCTTAGGTAAGGGTACACACCTGCATTGCACAGAGGGATCATCCTTTCGTTAGGTAACTATAAACACTTGCATTGAATAGAGGGATCATACATTCCTAAGATAATGGTAAACACCTGCAATGATCAGAGGGATAAAACATTTCTTACGTAACTGTAAACACCTGCATATTCATAGAGGGATCATCTTTTCCTTAGGTAAAGATGAACACCTGCATTGAACAGAGGGATCATCCATTCATTACGTAACTGTAAACACCTGCATTGATCAGAGGGTTCATCCATTCTTTAGATGACGGTAAACATCTGCATTGAACAGAGGGATCATCCATTCCTTACTTAACAGTAAACACCTGCATTGAAAAGAGGGATAATCTATTCCTTAGGTAAAGATCAACACCTGCATTGCACAGAGGGATCATCCCATTAATGAGGTAAAGGTAAACACCTGCATTGCACAGAGGGATCATCCTTATTTAGGTAAAGGCAAACACCTACGTTGAACAGAGGTATCAACCATTCCTTAGGTAAATGTAAACACCTGCATTGAACAGAGGGATCACACATTCCTTAAGTAACAGTAAACACCTGCATTGAACAGAGGGATCATCTACTCCTTAGGTAAAGATGAACACCTGCATTGGACAGAGGGATCATCCCATTAATTAGTTAAAGGTAAAAACCTGCATTTCACAGAGGGTTCATCCTTTCCTTAGGAAAAGGTAAACACCTGCATTTCACATAGGTATCATCCATTCCTTAGGTAAAGTTAAACACCTGTATTGCACAGAGGGATCTTCCATTCATTTGGTAAAGATAAACACCTCCATTGCACAGAGGAATCATCTTTTCCTTAGGTAAAGGTAAACACCAGCATTGAACATAGGCTTCTTCCATTCCTGAGGTAATAGTAAACACCTGCAATACACAGAGGGATCATGCCATTCCTTACATAAACATAAGCACTTGCATTAAAAAGAAGGATCATCCATTCCTTAGGTAAAGGTAAACACCAGATGTGCACAGAGGGATCATCCATTCCTTAGATAAAGGTGAACACCTGCATTGCACAAAGGGGTCATCCATTCCTTAGGTAGAGATCAAACCCTAGCATTGAGCAGAGGGATCATCCATGCATTAGGTAAAGGTCAACAACAGCATTGAGCAGAGGGATCATCCATGCGTTAGGTAAAGGTCAACAACAGCATTGAACAGAGTGATCATCCATTCCTGAGGTAAAGGTAAACACCTACATTGAACAGATGGATCATCCATTCCTTAGGTAAAGGTAAACACCTGCATTGAACAGAGGGATCAACTATACCTTAGGTAAAGATGAACACCTGCATTGGACAGAGGAATCATCCCATTAATTAGATAAAGGTAAACACCTGCATTGCACAGAGGGATCATCCATTCCTTAGGTAATGGTAAACACCTGCATTGCACAGAGGGATCATCCATTCCTTAAATAAAGGTAGAAACCTGCATTGAAGTGAGGGATCATCCTTGTATAGGTATAGGTAAACACCTGCGTTGAACAGAGGTATCATGCTTTCCTTAGGTAAAGGTAAACACCTGCATTGAACAGAGGGATCATCTATTCCTTAGGTAAAGGTAAACACCTTCATCGAACAGAGGGATCTTCCATTCCTTAGGTAACAGTAAACACCTGCAATGAACAGAGGGATAATCCATTCGCAAGGTAAATGTAAACACCTTCAATACACATAGGAATCACCCATTCCTTAGGAAAGGGTACACACCTGCATTGCACAGAAGGATCCTCCCTTCCTTAAGTAAAGTTAGAAACCTGCGTTGAACAGACGGATATCCATTCTAAAGATAACGGTAAACACCTGCATTGAACAGAAGGATCATCTGTTACTTAGGTAAAGATCAACCCCTGCATTGCACAGAGAGATCATCCATTCCTTAGGTAAGGTAATCACCTGCATTGCACAGAGGGATCATCGATTCCGTAGGTAATGGTAAACACCTGGTTTTCAGAGAGGGATCATCCTTTCCTTAGATAACGGTAAACACCTGCATTTAACAGACGGATCATCCATTCCTTAGGTAAAGGTCAACACCTGTATTGCACAGAGGGATCATCCATTCCTTAGGTAAAGGTCAACAGCTGCCTTGTCCAGAGGGATCATACATTCCTTATGTAAAGGTAAACACCTGCATTGCACACATGGAACATCCATTCCTTTGGTAAAGGTAAACACCTGCCTTCAACAGAGGGATATTCTATTCCCAGGTAATAGTAAACACGTGCAATTGACAGAGGGATCATTTATTCCTTAGGTAAAGTCAACACCTGCCTTCCCAGAGGGAAGATAATGGTAAACACCTGCATTTATCAGAGGGATCATCCATACTTTAGATAACGGTAAACACCTTCATTGACAGAGGGATCACTCATTTCTTACATAATTGTAAACACCTGAGTTGAACAGCAGGATCATACATTCCGAAAATAACCGTAAAGACCTGCATTGAACAGAGGGATCATCTATTCCTTAGGTAAAGATCAACACGTGCATTGCACACAGTGGTCATCCATTCCTTAGGTAATGGTAAACACCTGCATTGCACAGAGGGATCGTCTATTCCTCAGGTAATGGTAAACATCTGGATTGCAGAGAGGGATCATACATTCCTTATGTAAAGTAAACACCTGCATGGCACACAATACCACCATTCCATTGGTAAAGGTAAACATGTGCCTTCAACAGAGGCATATTCTATTCCTAGGTAATCTTAAACGCCTGCAATGCACAGAGGGATTATCCATACCTAAGGTAAATGTCAGCACCTGCATTGCACACAGGGATGATCCATTCCTTGGGTAAATTCCACACCTGCTTTCCCAGAGGGATTATCCATTCCTTACGTAAAAGTAAACACCTGCATAGCACAGAGGAATCTTCCATGCTTTAGGAAATAGTAAACACCTACAATGAACAGAGGGATCATCCATTCCTAAGGAAAATGTAAACACCTGCAGGGCACAGAGGAATCACCCATTTTTAGGTAACGGTACACACCTGCATTGCACAGAGGGATCATCCATTCCTTAAGTAAAGGTAGAAACCTGCATTGAAGAGAGGGATCATCCTTCCTAAGGTAAAGACAAACACCAGTGTTGAACAGAGGTATCATGCATTCCTTAGGTAAAAGTAAACACCTGCATTGAGCAGAGGGATGATCCATTCCTTACATAATGGTAAACACCTGCATTGAACAGAGGGATCATCCTATTCCTTAGGTAAGGGTAAACACCTGCTTTACACAGAGGGATCATCCATTCCTTAGGTAAAGGTAAACACCTGCATTGCACATAGGGATCATCCATTACTTAGATATTGGTAAACACCTGCATTGAACAGAGGGCGCATCAATTCCTTAAGTAAAAGTCAACATCTGTATTGTACAGAGGGATCATCCCTTTACTTAGGTAAAGGTCAACACCTGCATTGCACATAGGGATCATCCATTCCTTAGGTAAAGCTAATCACCTGCATTATTCAGAGGGATCATGCACTCCTTATGTAATGGTAAACACCTTCATTGAAGAGAGGGATCACCCAATCCTTAGATAATGCTAAACACCTTCATTGTACAGAAGATTCATCCATTCAATGGAAAACGGTAAACACCTGCATTGCACAGAGGGATCATCCATTCCTTATGTAATGGTAAACACCTGAACTGAACAGAAGGATAACCATTTCCTTGGATAATGATAAACACCTGAATTGAACAGAGGGATAATCCATTACTGAGATAATGGTAAAAAATGCATTGAACACAGGGATAATTTATTTCTTAGGTAAAGATCAACACTGGCATAGCACAGGGGGATCATACCATTCCTTAGGTAAAGGTGAGCACCTGCATTAAACAGAGAGATCATCTATTCCTTAGGTAAACATCAACACCTGCATTGCACAGAGGGATCATCACATTACTTAGGTTAAGGTAAACATCTGCATTGAATATAGGGATCTTCCATTCATTAGGTAATAGTAATCACCTGCAAAGAACAGAGGGATCATCCATTCCTAAGGTAAATGTAAACACCTGCAAAGCACAGAGGAATCACGCATTCCTTAGGTAAGGGTACACACCTGCATTGCACAGAGGGATCATCCATTCCTTAAGTAAACGTAGAAACATGCGTTGAACAGAAGGAGCATCCTTCTTTAGATAAATGTAAACACCTGTGTTGAACAGCGGTATCATGCATTCCTTAGGTAACAGTAAGCACCTCATTGTATAGAGGGATCATCTACTCCTTAGGTAAAGATCAACACCTGCATCGCACAGAGGGATTATCCCATTAATTAGGTCAAGGTAAACACCTGCATTGCACAGAGGGATTATCCATTCCTTAGGTAAATGTAAACTCCTGTATTGCACAGAGGGATCTTCCATTCATTAGATAAAGATAACCACCTCCACTGCACAGAGGAATAATCCTTTCCTTAGGTAAAGGTAAACACCAGCAAAGAAAATAGGATTCTTCCATTCCTGAGGTAATAGTAAACACCTGTAATGCCCAGAGGGATCATCCCATTTCTTATAGTAACATAAACACATGCATTGAAAATAAGGATCAACCATTCCTTAGGTAAAGGTAAACACCAGCCTTTCACAGAGGGATCATCCATTCCTTAGGTAAACGTGAACACCTGCATTGTACAGAGGGGTCATGCATTACTTAGGAAAAGATCAAACCCTTGCATTGAACAGAGGGATCATACAAGCATTAGGTAAAGGTCAAAAACTGCATTGCACAGAGGGATCATCAATTCCTTAGATAAAAGTCAACACCTGTATTGCCCAGAGAGATCATCCATTCCTAAAGTAAAGGTAGAAACCTGCGTTGAAGAGAAGGATAATCCTTCTTTAGGTAAATGTAAACACCTGAGTTGAACAGAGGTATCATGCCTTCCTTAGGTAAAGGTAAACACCTGCATTGAGCAAAGGGATCATCCATTGCTTTGGTAACAGTAAACACCTGCATTGAACAGAGGTATAATCTATTCCTTAGGTAAAGGTCACCAGCTGCATTGCACAGGGAGAACATCCCATTAATTAGGTAAAGGTAAACACCTGCATTGCACAGAAGGATAATCCATTCCTTAGGTAAAGGTAAACTCCTGTATTGCACAGAGAGATCTTCCATTCATTAGGTAAATATAAACACCTCGATTGCATAGAGGAATCATCCTTTCCTTAAGTAGAGGTAAACACCAGCATTTAACATAGGCTTCTTCCATTCCTGAGGTAATATTAAACACTGCAATGCACAGAGGGATCATCCCATTCCTTATATAAACGTAAACACCTGCATTGAAAAGAAGTATCATCCATTCCTTAGGTAAAGGTAAACACCAGCCTTGCACAGAGGGGTCATTCACTCCTTAGGTAAAGATCAAACCCTTGCGTTGAACAGGAGATCATACATGCATGAGGTAAAGGTCAACAACTGCATTGCACAGAGGGATCATCCATTCCTTAGGTAAAGGTAAACACCTGCATTGAACAGAGGGATCATCCATTCCTTAGGTAACGGTAGACACCTGTATTCATCAGAGGGATCATCCATTCCTTAGACAATGGTAAACACCTGCATTTTACTGAAGGACCATCTATTCCTTAGGAAAAGACCAACACCTGCATTGCACAGAGGGATCATCCATTCCTTATGTAACGGGAAATGCCTTCATTGAACAGAGGGATCATCCATGCATTAGGTAAAGGTGAACACCTGCCTTTCACAGAGGGGTTATCCATTCCGTAGGTAAAGGTGAACACCTGCATTGCACAGAGGGGTCTTCCATACCTTAGGAAAAGATTATACCCTCACATTGAACAGAGGTATCATCCATGAATTAGTTAAAGGTCAACATCTACATTGCACAGAGGGATCATCCATTCCTTAGGTAAAGGTAAACACCTGCTTTGCACAGAGCGATCATCCATTCCTAAGGTAACGGTAAACACCAGCATTGCACAGAGCGATCATCCATTCTTTAAGTAAATGTAGAAACATGCGTTGAACAGAAGGAGCATCCTTCCTTAGGGAAATGTAAACACCTGGGTTGAACAGAGGTATCATGCATTCCTTAGGTGACAGTAAGCATCTGCATTGTACAGAGGGATCATCTACTCCTTAGGTAAAGATCAACACCTGCATTGCACAGAGGGATCATCCATTCCTTAGGTAATGGTAAACACATGCATTGATCAATGGGATCATCCATTCCTTAGGTAAAGGTTAACACCTGCATTGCACAGAGGGGTAATCCATTATTTAGATAAAGATCAAACCTTGCATTGCACAGAGGGATCATCCATGCATTTGGTAAAGGTCAACAACTGCATTGCACATAGGGATCATAGATTCCTTAGGTAAAGGTTAACACCTGCATTGAACAGAGGGGTAATCCATTCTTTAGATAAAGATCAAACCTTGCATTGCACAGAGGGATCATCCATGCATTTGGTAAAGGTCAACAACTGCATTGCACATAGGGATCATAAATTCCTTAGGTAAAGGGAAACATCTGCATTGAACAGACGGATCATCCATTCCTTAGGTAAAGGTAAACAACTGCATTGCACAGAGTGATTGTGCACTCCTTCGGTAATGGTAAACCCCTGGATTGCAGAAAGGGATCATCCGTTCCTAAGATAACGGTAAACACCTGCATTGAAAAGAGGGATCATCCATTCCTTAGGTAAAGGTGAACACCTGCATTACACAGAGGGGTTATCCATTCCTTAGGTAAAGGTGAACACCTGCATTGCACAGATGGGTCTTCCATTCCTTAGGAAATGATCAAACCCTTGCATTGAAGAGAGAGATCATCTATACATTAATTAAAGGTCAAAATCTGCATTGCACAAAGGGATTATCCAATCCTTAGGTAACGGTAAACACCTGCATTGATCAGAGGGATCATCCATTCCTTAAATAACAGAAAACACACCTGCATTGAACAGAGGGATCATCCATTCCTTACATAAGTATAAACACCTGCATTGAATAGAGGGATCATCCATTCCTAAAATAAGGGTAAACACCTGCATTTTACTGAGGGACCATCTATTCCTTAGGAAAAGATCAACACCTGCATTGCACAGAGGGATCATCCATTCCTTACATGACGGGAAACACCTTCATTGAACAGAGGGATCATCCATGCATTACGTAAGTGTAAACACCTGCATTGAATAGAGGGATCATCCATTCCTAAGTTAAGTGTAAACACTTGCATTGAACAGAGGGACCATCTATTCCTTAGGTAAAGATCAACACCTGCATTGCACAAAAAGATCATCCATTTCTAAGGTAAAAGTAAACATCTGCATGGCAGGGAGGGATCATCCATGGCTTAGGCAATGGTAAACACGTGGATTGCAGAGAGGGATCATCCATTCCTTAGATAATGGTAAACACCTGGATTGAACATTGGGATCATCCATTCCTCAGGTAAAGTTCAACACCTGCTTTGCACAGAGGGATCATCCATTCCTTAGGTAAAGGTCAACACCTGCCTGGCACAGAATTATCATCCATTCCTTATGTCAATGTAAACACCTGCATTGCACACAGAAAACATCCATTCCTTAGATAACAGTAAACGCATGCATTGATCAGAGGGATCATCGATTCCTTAGATAATGGTAAACACCAGCATTGAAGAGAGGGATCATTCATTCTTAAGGTACCGGTAAACACCTGCATTGCACAGAGGGATCACCCATTCCTTAGTTAAGGGTAAACACCTGCATTGATCAGAGGGATCATCCATACCTTAAATAATGGTAAACACCTTCATTGAACAGAGGGATCATCCATTCCTAAGGTAACGATAAACACCTGCATTACAGAGAGGGATCATCCATTCCTTAGGTAACGGTAAACACCTGCATTGAAAAGAAGGATAATCCATTTCTTAGGCAAAGGTAAACACCATCCTTGCACAGAGTTATCATCCATTACTTAGGTAATGGTGAACACCTGCATTGCACAGAGGCATCATCCATTCCTTAGGTAAAGATCAAACCCTTGCATTGAACAGAGGGATCATCCATGCATTAAGGAAAGGTCAATAACTGCATTGCACAGAGGGATCATAGATTCCTTAGGTAAAGGTAAACACCTGTATTGAACAGAGGGATCATCCACTCCTAAGGTAATGGTAAAAACCTGCATTGCACAGAGGGATAATCCATTCTTTAGGTAATGGTAAACACCTGCATTGATCAGAGGGATAATTCATTCCTTAGATAAAGGTAAACAGCTGCATAGAACAGAGGGATCATCCATTCCTTACTTAACTGTAAACACCTGCATTAAATATAGGGATCATCCTTTCCTAAGATAAGGGTAAACAGCTGCATTGAACAGAGGGATCATCTATTCTTTACGTAAATATCAACACCTGCATTGCACAGAGGGGTCATCCATTCGTTAGGTAAAGATCAACCCCTGCATTGCACAGAGGGATCATCCCTTCCTTAAGTAAATGTAGAAACCTTAGTTGAACAGAAGGAGCATCCTCCTTAGGTAAATGTAAACACTTGCGGTGAACAGAGGTATCATGCATTCCTTAGGTAACAGTAAGCACCTGCATTGAACAGAGGGATCATCTACTCCTTAGGTAAAGATCAACACCTGCAACTCACAGAAGGATCATACCATTAATTAAGTAAAGTTAAACACCTGCATTGCACAGAGGGATCATCCATTCCTTAGATAACTTTAAACACCTGCATTTTACAGAGGGATGATCCATTCCTAAGGTAAAAATAATCACCTTCTTTGCACAGAGGGATCATCCATTCCTAAGGTAACGATAAACAGCTGCTTTGCACAGAGGGATCATCCATTCTTTAGGTAACGGTAAACTCCTGCATTGATCAGAGGGATCATCCATTCCTTAGGTAAAGTTCAACAGCTGCCTGGCCCAGGAGGATCATCCATTCCTAATGTAAAGGTAAACACCTGCATTGGGCACAAAGAATATCTATTCTTTTGGTAAAGGTAAACACCTGCATTAAGCAGAGGGTTCTTCCATAACTAGGTAATAGTAAACACCTGCATTGAACAGAGGTATCATCCATTCCTTAGGTAATGGTAAACACCTGCATTGAATAGAGGGATCTTCCATTCCTTAGGTAATAGTAAACACCTGCATTGAGCAGAGGTATCATCCATTCCTAAGGTAAATGTAAACACCTGCAATGCACAGAGGAATAACCCATTCCTTAGGAAAGGGTGCACACCTGCATTGCAGAGAGGGATTATCCATTCCTTAAGTAAAGGTAGAAGCCTGCGTTGAAGAGAAGGATCATCCATTCCTTAAGTAAAGGTAGAAACCTGCATTGATGAGAGGGATCATCCTTCTTTAGGTAAAGGTAAACACCTGCGTTGAACAGAAGTATCGTGCATTCCTTAGGTAAAGGTAAACACCTGCAGTGAACAGAGGGATCATCCATTCCTTAGGTAAAGATCATCACCTGCATTGCACAGAGGCATCATCCCATTAATTAGGTAAAGGTAAACACCTGCATTGCACAGAGGGATCATCCATTCCATGGTAAAGGTAACCACCTGCATTGCACAGAGGGATCTTCGTTCATTAGGTGAAGATAAACACCAGCATTGAACATAGGCATCTTCCCTTCCTGAGGTAATAGTAAACACCTGCAAAGAACAGAGGGATCATCCAAACCTAAGGTAAATGTAAACACCTGCAATGCACAGAGGAATCACCCATTCCTTGGGTAAGGTTATACACGTGCATTGCACAGAGGGATCATCCATTCCTTAGGTAAAGGTAATCACCTGCATTGCACAAAGGGATCATCCATTCCTTAGCTAACTGTAAACACCTGCATTGACCAGAGGGATCATCTATTCCTTAGGTAAAGATCAACACCTGCAGTGCATCGAGGTATCATCCCATTCCTTAGGTAAAGGTAAACACCTGCATTGCACATAGGGATCATCCATTCCTTAGGTAAAGGAAAACACCTGCATTGCACAGAGGCTCATCCATTCCTTAGCTAAGTATAAACATCTGCATTAAACAGAGGGATCATCCATTCCTTAGATAACGTTAAAAACCTGCATTGAATAGAGGGATCACCTATTCCTTAGGTAAAGATCAACACCTGCATTGCACCGAAGGATCATCCCATTCCTTACGTAAAAGTAAACACCTGCTTTCCACAAAGGGATCATCCATTCCTTAGGTAATGGTAAACACCTGCATTGAACCGAGGTGTAATCTAATCCTTAGGTAAAGATCAACCCCTGCATTGCACAGAGGGATCATCCATTCCTTACGTATTTGTCAAACCTGCATTGAACAGAGGAATAATCCATTCCTTGGATAATGGTTTAAACCTGCATTGCACAGAGGGATCCTCCATTCCTTACATAATGGTAAACATCTGCATTGAACAGAGGGATGATCTACTCCTTAGGTAAACATCAACAACTGCATTGCACAGAAGGATCATCCATTCCTTAGGTTAAGGACAACACTTGCATTGCACAGAGGGATCTTCCATTCATTAGGTAAAGATAAACACCTCCATTACACAGAGGAATCATCCTGTCCTAGTAAAGGAAAACACCAGCATTGAAGAGAAGGATCTTACATTCCTTAGGTAATAGTAAACACCTGAAATGCACAGAGGGATCATCAATTCCTTAGGTAAGACTAAACACCCGCATTGCAGAGAAGGATCATCCATTCCTTAACCAAAAAGAGAAACCTGTGTTGAAAAGAGGGATCATCTTTCTTTAGGTAACGGTAAACACCTTCCTTGAAAAGGGTGATCATCCCATTCCTTAGGAAAAGGTAAACATCAGCATTGAACATAGGCATCTTCCATTCATTAGGTAATAGTAAACACCTGCAATGCACAGAGGGATCATCCCACTCCTTAAGTAAATGTAAACAACTTCATTGAAGAAAGGGATTATCCTTTCCTTAGATAATGGTAAACACCTGCAGTGAACAGAGGAATCATCTATTCCTCAGGTAAAGGTCAAACCCTGCATTGCACAGAGGGATCATCAATTCCTTAGGTAAAGTAAACACATGCATTACACAGAGGGATCATCCATTCCTTAGATAATGGTAAACACCTGCATTGAACAGAGGTGTAATCTATTCCTTAGGTAAAGATCAACCCATGCATTGCACAGAGGGATCGTCCATTCCTTACGTAATTGTAAAACCTGCATTGAACAGAGGGATCATCCATTCCTTGGATAATGGCAAACACCTGCATTGAACAGAGTGATCACCTATTCCTTAGGTGAAGATCAACCCCTGCATTGCACAGAGGGATAATCCATTTCTTAGGTAAAGTAAGCACATGCATTACACAGAGGGATCATCCATTCCTTAGGTAATGGTATAAACCTGCATTGCACAGAGGGATCCTCCATTCCTTACATAATGGTAAACACCTGCATTGAACAGAGGGATTATCTACTCCTTAGGTAAACATCAACAACTGCATTGCACAGAAGGATCATCCATTCCTTAGGTTAAGGACAACACTTGCATTGCACAGAGGGATCTTCCATTCATTAGGTAAAGATAAACACTTCCATTACACAGAGGAATCATCATTTCCTAGTAAAGGTAAACACCAACATTGAAGAGAGGGATATTCCATTCCTTAGGTAAATGTAAACACCTACAATGCATAGAGGGATCATAAATTCCTTAGGTAAGAGTAAACACCCGCATTGCACAGAAGGATCATCCATTCCTCAGGTCAAGGTCAACATCTAAATAGAACAGAATTATCATCTATTCCTTTTGTAAAGGACAACACCTGGAATGCACAGAGGGATCTTCCATTCCTTAGGTAAAGGTAAACACCTGCATTGCACAGAGGGATCTTCCAATACTTAGGTAAATGTAAACACCTGTATTGAAAAGAGGTTTTATCCATTCCTTAGATAATGGTAAACACCTGCATTGAACAGAGGAATCATCTATTCCTTAGGTAAAGATCAACTGTAGAGAGAGATAATGCACTCCTTAGGTAAAGGTAAACACCTGCCTTGCCCAGAGGGATCATATATTCCTTAGGTAAAGGTCAACACCTGCATTGCACAGAAGCATAATCCATTCCTTAAGTAAAGGTCAACATCTGCATTGCACAGGGGGATAATCCATTCCTTAGGTAAGGTCAAAACCTGCATTGCACAGAGTGATCATACATCCCTTAGGAAATGGTAAAAACCTGCATTGAATAGAGGGATCATCCCTTCCTTAGATAACAATAAACACTGGCATTGAGCAGAGGGATCATCTATACCTTAGGTAAAGATCAACACCTGAATTTCACAGAGGGATCATCCATTCCTTAGGTAAAGGTAAACACCAACATTGAACATAGGCATCTTACATTCCTTAGGTAATCGTAAACACCAGCAATGCACAGTGAGTCATCCCGTTCCTTACATAAACGTAAACACCTGCATTGAACAGAGGGATAATTCATTCCTTACGTAAAGATAACCATCTGCCTGGCACAGAGGGATCATACATTCCTTAGGTAAAGGTCAACACCTGCATTTCACAGAAGGATCATCCATTTCTTATGTAAAGGTAAAAACCTGCATCTAACATTGGCATCTTCAATTGCTCAGGTAATAGTAAACACCTGCAATGCAGAGGGATCATCCATTCCTAAGGTAAATGGAAACACCTTAATTGCACCGAAGGATCATCCATTCCTTATGTAAAGGGCAACACCTGAATTGAACAGAGGGGTCTTCCATTCCTTAGGTAAAGATCAACACCTGCATTGCACAGATGGATCATCCATTCCTTAGTTAAAGGTCAACACCTGAATTGCACAGACGGAACATCCATTCCTTAGGAAATGGTAAACACGTGCAATGAACAGAGGGATCATGCCTTGCTCAGATAACGGTAAACACCTGTATTGAACAGAGGGATCATTCATTCCTTAGGTAAAGGTCAACACCTGCATAGAACAGAAGGATCATCCATTCCTTTGTAAAAGACAACACCTGCAATGCACAGAGGGATCTTCCATTCCTTCGGTAAAGGTAAACACCTGTACTGCACAGAGATATCATCCATTCATTAGATAACTGTAAACACCCTCATTGAGCAGAGGGATCATCCGTTCCTTACATAACATGTAAACACCTGCATTGAACAGAGAGATCATCCATCCTTAGGTAAAGGTAAACACCTGAATTGAACAGAGTGATCATCCATTCCTTAGGTAGTTGTAAACACTTGCTTCGAACACAAGGATCATCCATTCCTTAGGTCAAGATCAACATTGCAAAGAGTGATCACCCATTCTTTGATAATCATAAACACCTGCATTGAACAGAGGGATCATGCTTCGAACACAAGGATCATCCATTCCTTAGGTCAAGATCAACACGTGAATTGCACAGAGGGATCATCCCATTGCTTAGGTCAAGGTGAACACCTGCATTGCACAGAGGGATCATCCTTTTTAAGGTAAAGGTAAACAGCTGCATTGCAAATAGGTATCATCCATTCCTTAGGTAACTGTCAACACCTGCATTGAGCAGAGGGATCATCCATTCCTTAGGTAACGTGAAGACAAACTGCATTGAACAGAGGGATCATCCATTCCTTAGGTAACGTGAAGACACGTGCATTGAACAGAGAGATCATCCATTCCTTAGGTAAAGGTAAACACCTGAATTGCACAGAAGGATCTTCCATTCATTATGTAAAAATAAACACCTCCCATTGCAAAGAGGAATCATCAATTCCTTAGGTAAATGTAAACAGCAGCATTAAACATAGGCATCTTCCATTCCTCAGGAAATAGTAAACACCTGCAATGCACAGAGTGATCATCCAATTCCTTACATAAACGAAACACCTGAATTAAACAGAGGGATCATCCATTCCTTACGTAAGGTAAACACCTGCCTTGCACAGAGGGACCATCTATTCCTTAGTTAAAGATCAACACCTGCATTGAACAGAGCGATTATCTATTCCTTAGATAATGGTAAACACCTACATTGAACAGAGGGATCATCTATTCCTTAGGTTAAGATCAAAACCTGCATTGCACAGAGGGATCATCCCATGCCCTAGGTAAAGGTAAACACCTGCATCTCACAGAGGGATCATCCATTCCTTACATAAACATAAACACCTGCATTGAAAAGAAGGAACATCCATTAATTAGGTAAAGCTCAACACCTGCCTGTCCCAGAGGGATCATCCATTCCTTATTTAAAGGTAAACACCTGCATTGCACACAGGGAACATCAGTAACTTTGGTAAAGTTAAACGCCTGCATTGAACAGAGGGATCTTCCATTACTTAGATAATAGTACACACCTTCAATACAGAGAGGGATCATCCATTCCTTAAGTAAAGATCAACACCTGCCTGTCCCAGAGGGATCATCCACTCCTTATGTAATGTTAAACACTTGCATTGCACACAGGATCTGGCATTCCTTAGGTAATAGTAAACACCTGCAATGCACAGAGAGATCATCCATTCCTTAGGTAAAGGTAATCACCTGCCTGCCCAGAGGGATCATCCATTCCTTATGTAAAGGTAAACACCTGCATTTCACACAGGGAACATCAATTACCTGGGAAAGGTAAACACCTGCATTGAACAGAGGGATCTTCCATTCCTTACTTAAAAGTAAACACCTGCAATACACAGTGAACATCCATTCCTTAGGTAAAGGTACACATCTGCAATGCACAGAAGGATCATCCATTCCTGAGGTAAAGGTAGAAACCTGCGTTGAACAGAGTGATCATCCATCTTTAGGTAAAGGTAAACACATGCTTTGAACAGAGGGATCATCCATTCCTTAGGAAAATGTAAACAGCTGTATTGAACAGAGGATCATCCATTCCTTAGATAACGTTAACACCTTCATTGAACAGAGGGACAATGTATTCCTTAGGTAAAGATCAACTCCTGCATCACACAGAGTGAGCATCCATTCCTTTGGTTAAGGTAAACACCTGCATTGCACAGAGGGATCGTCCATTCCTTAGGTAACTGTAAACACCTGCATTGAACATAGGGATCATCCATTCCTTAGATAATGGTAAACATATGCGTTGAACAGAGGGACCATCCATTCCTTATGTAAAGATCAACACCTGCATCACACAGAGGGGACTTCGTTCCTTAGGTAAATGTAAACGCCTGCATTGACACAGAGGGATCATCCATTCCTTATGTAATGCTAAACACCTGCATTGAATAGAGGGATTATACATTCCTTCAGATAAAGGTAAACACCTGCATTGAACAGAGGAATAATCCATTCCTTAGGTAAAGATCAACACCTGCATTTCACAGAGTGCTCCTGGAATGCACATAGGGATCTTCCATTCCTTAGGTAAAGGTAAACACCTGCATTGCACAGAGGATCATCCATTCCTTATATAATGGTAAACACCTGCATTTGAACAGAGGAATTCATCTATTCCTTAGGTAAAGGTAAACACCTGCATTGAACAGAGGGATCATCCATTCCTTAGGTAAAGGTAAACACCAGCACTGAACACACAGTGATCTTTCATTCCTTAGGTAAAGGTACATACCACCAATGCACACAGGCTCATCCATTCCTTATATAAACGTAAAAACGTGCATTGAACAGAGGATCATCCATTCATTAGGTAAAAACAACTGCATTGCACAGATGGATCATCCATTCCATAGAAATGGTAAAAACCTGCATTGAACAGAGGATCATCCTTCCTTAGATAACAGTAAACACCTTCATTGAACAGTAAACACCTATATCATCTATTCCTTAGGTAAAGGTCAACACCTGCATGGCACAGAGGAATCATCCATTCCTTAGGTATAGGTAAACACCTGCATAGCACAGAGGATTATCCATTCCTTTTGTAAAGGTAAACACCTGGAATTGAACAGAGGATCATCCATTCCATAGGTAAAGCTAAGTGCCTGCATTGAACAGAGGGTTCATCCATTCCTTAGGTAAAAATAAACACCTCTATTCACAGAGGAATCATCCATTCCTTAGGTAAAGGTAAACACCTGCATTAAACAGAGGGATCTTCCATTCCTTAGGTAATAGGAAACATCTGCAATGAACAGAGTTATCATCCCATTCCTCAGATAATGGTAAACACCTGCATTGAACAGAGGATCATCCATTCCTTAGGTAAAGATCAACACCTGATTGCACAGAGGAATCATCCATTCCTTAGGTAAAGATAAACACCTGCATTGCACAGAGGATCATCCATTCCTTATATAATGGAAAACACCTGTGTTGAACAGAGGATTCATCTATTCCTTAGGTAAAGATCAACACCGACATTTCACTGACGGATCATCCATTCCTTAGGTAAAAGTAAACACCAGCATTGAACACAGGCATCTTTCATTCATTAGGTAAAGTACATACCACCAATGCACACAGGCTGATCCCATTAGTTAGGTAAACGTAAAAACGTGCATTGCACAGAGGATCATCCATTCATTAGGTAAATGTAAACAACTGCATTGCACAGATGGATCATCCATTCCATAGGAAATGGTAAAAACCTGCATTGAACAGAGGGATCATCCCTTCCTTAGGTAACAGTAAACACCTTAGAGTACAGTAAACACCTATATCATCTATTCCTTAGGTAAAGGTCAACACCTGCATGGCACAGAGGAATCATCCATTCCTTAGGTATAGGTAAACACCTGCATTACAGAGGAATTATCCATTCCTTTTGTAAAGGACAACACCTGGAATGCACAGAGGTATCTTCCATTCCATAGGTAAAGCTAAAGTGCCTGCATTGAACAGAGGTTCATCCATTCCTTAGGTAAAAATAAACACCTCTATTGGACAGAGGAATCATCCATTCCTTAGGTAAAGGTAAACACCAGCATTAAACAGAGGCATCTTTCATTCCTTAGGTAATAGGAAACATCTGCAATGCACAGAGTTATCATCCCATTACTTACATAAAAGTAAACACCTGCATTGAACAGAGGGATCATCCATTCCTTAGGTAAAGACAAACACCTGGATTGAACAGAGGTATCATCCATTCCTTAGGTAAAGATCAACACCTGCATTGCACAGTGGGATCATCCATTCCTTAGATAACGGAAAACACCTGTGTTGAACAGAGGGATCATCTATTCCTTAGGTTAAGATCAAAACCTGCATTGCACTGAGGGATCATCCCATTCCTTCGGTAAAGGTAAACACCTGCATTGCACAGAGGGATCATCCATTCATTTGGTAAAGGTAAACACCAGCATTGAACATAGGCATCTTGCATTAGTTAGGTAATAGTAAACACTTGCAATGAACAGAGAGGGATCATCCATTGCTTATGTAAAGGTAAACACCTGCATTGCACAGAGGATCATCCTTCATGAGGTAAGGGTAGACACCTGCATTGAACAGAGGGATCATTCTTCTTTAGGTAAAAGTAAACACCTGCATTGAGCAGAGGTATCATCCATTCCATAGAAAAATGTAAACACCTGTATTGAACAGAGGGATCATCCATTCCTTAGAAAACGGTAAACAACTTCATTGAACAGAGGGACCATGTATTCCTTAGGTAAAGATCAACTCCTGAATTGCACAGTGGGTAAAGGTAAACAAATGGGTTGAACAGAGGGATCTTCCATTCCTTAGGTAATAGTAAACACCTGCAATGCACACAGGTATCATCAATTCCTTAGGTAAGGTCGAAACCTGCATTGCACAGAGGGATCATCTATTCCTTAGGTAATTGAAAAACCTGCATTGAACAGAGGGATCATCCATTCCTTAGATAATGGTAAAAACCTGCATTGAATAGTAGTATTATCATTTTCTTAGAAAAGGTAAACACCTGAATTGCACAGAGGGATCATCCCATTGCTTAGGTAAAGGTAAACACCTGCATTGCACAGAGGATCATCCTTCTTAAGGTAAAGGTAAACAACTGCATTGAACAGAGGGATCACCCATTCCTTAGGTAACTGTAAACACCTGCATTGAGCAGAGGGATCATCCATTCCGTAGGTAAAGGTAAACACCTGAATTGCACAGAGGGATGTTCCATTCATTAGGTAAAAATAAACACCTCCATTGCACAGAGGAATCATCAATTCCTTAGGTAAAGGTAAACACCAGCATTAAACATAGGCATCTTCCATTCCTTAGGTAATAGTAAACACCTGCAATGGACAGAGTGATCATCCAATTCTTTACATAAACATAAACACCTGCATTGCACATAGGGATCATCCATTCCTTAGGTAAAGCTAAACACCTGCATTACACAGAGGGATCATCCATTCCTTATGTAATGGTAAACACCTGTATTGAATTGAGGGATCACCCATTCCTTAGATAATCGTAAACACCTGCATTGAACAGAGGGATCATCAATTCTATAGATAACGGTAAACACCTACATTGAATAGAGGGATCATCTATTCCTTATGTAAAGATCAACACCTGAATTGCACAGAGGGTTCATCATATTCCTTAGGTAAAGGTAAACACCTGCATTGAACAGAGGGATCATCTAATCCTTATGTAAAGATCAACACCTGGATTGCACAGGGGGATCATCCCATTCCTTAGGTAAAGGTAAACACCTGCATTGCACAGATGGATCATCCATTCCTTAGGAAATGGTAAACTCCTGCATTGAACAGAAGGATCATCCCTTCCTTAGATAACGGTCAACACCTGTATTGAACAGAGGGATGATCTATTCCTTAGGTAAAGATCAACACCTGCATTGCACAGAGGGATCATCCATTCCTTAGGTAAAGGTAAACCACTTCATTGCACATACGGATCATCCATTCCTTAGGTAAAGGTAATCACCTGCCTGCCCAGAGGGATCATCCATTCCTTATGTAAAGGTAAACACCTGCATTTCACACAGGGAACATCAATTACCTGGGAAAGGTAAACACCTGCATTGAACAGAGGGATCTTCCATTCCTTACTTAAAAGTAAACACCTGCAATACACAGTGAACATCCATTCCTTAGGTAAAGGTACACATCTGCAATGCACAGAAGGATCATCCATTCCTGAGGTAAAGGTAGAAACCTGCGTTGAACAGAGTGATCATCCATCTTTAGGTAAAGGTAAACACATGCTTTGAACAGAGGTATCATCCATTCCTTAGGAAAATGTAAACAGCTGTATTGAACAGAGGGATCATCCATTTCTTAGATAACGTTAACCACCTTCATTGAACAGAGGGACAATGTATTCCTTAGGTAAAGATCAACTCCTGCATCACACAGAGTGAGCATCCATTCCTTTGGTTAAGGTAAACACCTGCATTGCACAGAGGGATCGTCCATTCCTTAGGTAACTGTAAACACCTGCATTGAACATAGGGATCATCCATTCCTTAGATAATGGTAAACATATGCGTTGAACAGAGGGACCATCTACTCGTTATGTAAAGATCAACACCTGCATCACACAGAGGGGACTTCCGTTCCTTAGGTAAATGTAAACGCCTGCATTACACAGAGGGATCATCCATTCCTTATGTAATGCTAAATACCTGCATTGAATAGAGGGATTATACATTCCTCAGATAATGGTAAACACCTGCATTGAACAGAGGAATAATCTATTCCTTAGGTAAAGATCAACACCTGCATTTCACAGAGAGCTCCTGGAATGCACATAGGGATCTTCCATTCCTTAGGTAAAGGTAAACACCTGCATTGCACAGAGGGATCATCCATTCCTTATATAATGGTAAACACCTGTGTTGAACAGAGGATTCACCTATTCCTTAGGTAAAGACCAACACCGACATTTCAAGGACGGATCATCCATTCCTTAGGTAAAAGTAAACACCAGCACTGAACATAGGCATCTTTCATTCCTTAGGTAATAGTACATACCACCAATGCACACAGGCTGATCCCATTCCTTATATAAACGTAAAAACGTGCATTGCACAGAGGGATCATCCATTCATTAGGTAAATGTCACCAACTGCATTGCACAGATGGATCATCCATTCCATAGGAAATGGTAAAAACCTGCATTGAACAGAGGGATCATCCCTTCCTTAGAGTACAGTAAACACCTTAGAGTACAGTAAACACCTATATCATCTATTCCTTAGGTAAGGGTCAACACCTGCATGGCACAGAGGAATCATCCATTCCTTAGGTATAGGTCAACACCTGCATAGAACCGAATTATCCATTCCTTTTGTAAAGGACAACACCTGGAATGCACAGAGGTATCTTCCATTCCATAGGTAAAGCTAAGTGCCTGCATTGAACAGAGGGTTCATCCATTCCTTAGGTAAAAATAAACACCTCTATTGGACAGAGGAATCATCCATTCCTTAGGTAAAGGTAAACACCAGCATTAAACATAGGCATCTTTCATTCCTTAGGTAATAGGAAACATCTGCAATGCACAGAGTTATCATCCCATTACTTACATAAAAGTAAACACCTGCATTGAACAGAGGGATCATCCATTCCTTAGGTAAAGACAAACACCTGGATTGCACAGAGGTATCATCCATTCCTTAGGTAAAGATCAACACCTGCATTGCACAGAGGGATCATCCATTCCTTAGATAACGGAAAACACCTGTGTTGAACAGAGGGATCATCTATTCCTTAGGTTAAGATCAAAACCTGCATTGCACTGAGGGATCATCCCATTCCTTCGGTAAAGGTAAACACCTGCATTGCACAGAGGGATCATCCATTCATTTGGTAAAGGTAAACACCAGCATTGAACATAGGCATCTTGCATTAGTTAGGTAATAGTAAACACTTGCAATGAACAGAGAGGGATCATCCATTGCTTATGTAAAGGTAAACACCTGCATTGCACAGAGGGATCATCCCTTCATGAGGTAAGGGTAGAACCCTGCGTTGAACAGAGGGATCATTCTTCTTTAGGTAAAAGTAAACACCTGCATTGAGCAGAGGTATCATCCATTCCATAGAAAAATGTAAACACCTGTATTGAACAGAGGGATCATCCATTCCTTAGAAAACGGTAAACAACTTCATTGAACAGAGGGACCATGTATTCCTTAGGTAAAGATCAACTCCTGAATTGCACAGTGGGTAAAGGTAAACAAATGGGTTGAACAGAGGGATCTTCCATTCCTTAGGTAATAGTAAACACCTGCAATGCACACAGGTATCATCAATTCCTTAGGTAAGGTCGAAACCTGCATTGCACAGAGGGATCATCTATTCCTTAGGTAATTGTAAAACCTGCATTGAACAGAGGGATCATCCATTCCTTAGATAATGGTAAAAACCTGCATTGAATAGTAGTATTATCATTTTCTTAGAAAAGGTAAACACCTGAATTGCACAGAGGGATCATCCCATTGCTTAGGTAAAGGTAAACACCTGCATTGCACAGAGGGATCATCCTTCTTAAGGTAAAGGTAAACAACTGCATTGCACAGAGGGATCACCCATTCCTTAGGTAACTGTAAACACCTGCATTGAGCAGAGGGATCATCCATTCCGTAGGTAAAGGTAAACACCTGAATTGCACAGAGGGATGTTCCATTCATTAGGTAAAAATAAACACCTCCATTGCACAGAGGAATCATCAATTCCTTAGGTAAAGGTAAACACCAGCATTAAACATAGGCATCTTCCATTCCTTAGGTAATAGTAAACACCTGCAATGGACAGAGTGATCATCCAATTCTTTACATAAACATAAACACCTGCATTGCACATAGGGATCATCCATTCCTTAGGTAAAGCTAAACACCTGCATTACACAGAGGGATCATCCATTCCTTATGTAATGGTAAACACCTGTATTGAATTGAGGGATCACCCATTCCTTAGATAATCGTAAACACCTGCATTGAACAGAGGGATCATCAATTCTATAGATAACGGTAAACACCTACATTGAATAGAGGGATCATCTATTCCTTATGTAAAGATCAACACCTGAATTGCACAGAGGGTTCATCATATTCCTTAGGTAAAGGTAAACACCTGCATTGAACAGAGGGATCATCTAATCCTTATGTAAAGATCAACACCTGGATTGCACAGGGGGATCATCCCATTCCTTAGGTAAAGGTAAACACCTGCATTGCACAGATGGATCATCCATTCCTTAGGAAATGGTAAACTCCTGCATTGAACAGAAGGATCATCCCTTCCTTAGATAACGGTCAACACCTGTATTGAACAGAGGGATGATCTATTCCTTAGGTAAAGATCAACACCTGCATTGCACAGAGGGATCATCCATTCCTTAGGTAAAGGTAAACCACTTCATTGCACATACGGATCATCCATTCCTTAGGTAAAGGTAAACACCTGCATTGCCCATAGGGATCATCCATTCCTTAGTTAAAGATAAACACCTCCATTGCACATAGGGATCATCCATTCCTTAGGTAACTGCAAACACCTGCATAGAACAGAGGGATCATCTATTCCTTACATAACAGTAAACACCTGAATTGAATAGAGTGCTCATCGATTTCTTACGTAAAGGTTAACATCTGCATTGCACATAGGGATCATCCATTCCTTATGTAATGGTAAACACCTGTATTGAATTGAGGGATCACCCATTCCTTAGATAATCGTAAACACCTGCATTGAACAGAGGGATATTCAATTCTATAGACAAAGGTAAACACCAGCATTGAAGAGAGGGATCATCTATTCCTTATGTAAAGATCAACACCTGAATTGCACAGAGGGTTCATCACATTCCTTAGGTAAAGGTAAACACCAGCATTGTACAGAGGGATCATTCATTCCTTACGTAATGGTAAACACTTGCGTTGAACAGTGGGATCACCCATTCCTTAAATAATTGTAAACACCAGCATTGAACAGAGGGATCATCCATTCCTTAAATAATCGTAAACACCAGCATTGAACAGAGGGATCATCCATTCCTTAGAGAACGATTAACACCTGCATTGCACAGAGGGAACTGATATTCTGTAGGTAAAGATCAACAACTGCATTGCCCAGGGGGATCATCCCATTCTTTAGGTAAAGTTGAACACCTGCATTGTACAGAGGGATCATCTGTTCCTTAGGTAAACATCAATACCTGCATTGCACAGACATCATCCCATTCCTTAGGTAAAGGTAAACACTTGCATTGCACAGCACGATCACCCATTCCTTAGGTAAAGGTAAACATTTGCATTGCACAGACGGATCATTCATTCCTTAGGTAACTGGAAACAGCTGCATAGAAGAGAGGGATAATCCATTCCTTAGATAACAGTAAACACCTCCATTGAACAGAGGTGTCATTTATTCCTTAGATAACTGTAAAAACCTGCATTGAAAAAGAGGGATCATCGATTCCTTAGTTAAAGATGAACACCTGCATTGCACAGAGGGATCATTTATTCCTTAGGTAAAATTCAACACCTCCATTGCACAGAGGATCATCCCATTTCTTAGGTAAATGTAAACACCTGCATTGCACAGAGGGATCATCCATTCCTTAGGTAACTGGAAACACCTGCATAGAAGAGAGGGATCACCCATTCCTTACATAACGGTAAATACCTGCATTGAACAGAGTGGTCATTTATTCCTTAGATAATGGTAAACACCTGCATTGAAAAGAGGGATCATCTATTCCTTATTTTAAGATCAACACCTGCATTGCACAGAGGGTTCATCTATTCCTCAGGTGAAGATAAACATCTATTCCTTAGAAAAAGATAAACACCTGCATTGCACAGAGAGATCATCTATTCCTTAAGTGAAGGTAAACACTTGCATTGCACAGAGGGATCATCCATTCCTTACTGAACTGTAAACACCTACATAGAACAGAGGGATCATCCATTCCTTAGGTAATGGTAAAAACATGCAAGGAAAATAGGGAGTATCTATTCCTTAATTAAAGATCAACACCTGCATTGCATAGAGTGTTCATCCATTCCTTAGGTAAAGAACAACACCTGTATTGCACAGAGGATCATCCCATTGCTTAGGTAAAGCTAAACACCTGTATTGCAAAGAGCGATTATCCATTCCTTAGGTAAAGGGAAACACTTGCATTGCACAGAGGGATCATCCATTCCTTAGGTAAATGTAAACACCTGCATAGAAGAGAGGGACCATCCATTCCTTAGATAACAGTAAACACCTGCATTGAACAGAGGGGTCATTTATTCCTTAGATAAAGACAATCACTTGCATTGAGCAGAAGGATCATCTATTCCTTATGTAAAGATCAAAACCTGAATTGCACAGGGGGATCATCACATTCCTTAGGTAAATGTCAAGACCTGAATTGAATAGAGGGATCATCCATTCCTTAGTTAACGGTAAACACCTGCATTGAATAGATTACTCATTTATTCCTTTGGTAAAGATCAACACCTGCATTTCACAGAGAAAGCATCCATACCTGAGATAACGGTTAACACCTGCATTGAACAGAGGGATCATCTATTCCTTAGGTAAATGTCAACACCTGCATTGCACAGGGGGATCATCCCATTCGTTAGGTAAAGATAAACACCTGCATTGCACAGAGGGTTCATCTATTCCTTAGGTAAAGATCAACACCTGCATTGCACAGAGGATCATGCCATTCCTTAAATTAGGTAAATGTCAACACCTGTATTGAAAAGAGGGATCATCTATTGCTTAGTTAAAGATCAACACCTGCAGTGCACAGATGGATCATCCGATTCTTTGGACAAAGGTAAACACCTGCAATGCACAGGGCATCATCCCATTCCTTAGGTAAAGGTAACACCTGCACTGCACAGAGGGATCATGCATTCCTTAGGTAAAGGTAAACACTTACATTGTACAGAGGGATAATCCATTCTTAGGGAAATGTAAACACCTGCATAGAACAGAGGGATCATCCATTCCTTAGATAATGGTAAACACATGCATTGAACAGAGGGGTAATTTCTTCCTCTGATAACGGTAAATACCTGCATTGAAAAGAGGGATCATCTATTCCTTAGTTAAAGATCAACACCTGCAGTGCACAGATGGATCATCTGATTCTTTGGAAAAAGGTAAACACCTGCAATGCTCAGGGCATCATCCCATTCCTTAGGAAAAGCTAACACCTTCACTGCACAGAGGGATCATGCATTCCTTAGGTAAAGGTAAACACTTACATTTTACAGAGGGATAATCCATTCCTTAGTTAAACATAAACACAGGCCTAGAACAGAGGAATCATCCATTCCTTAGATAAAGGTAAACACCTGCATTGAACAGAGGGCTCATTTATTCCTTAGGTAAAGGTCAACATCTGCACTGCACAG
>JAEOAD010002574.1:0-129456 GCA_036365145.1 Orientallactaga sibirica
TTGACATTTTCACTATATTGATTCTTCCAATCCAGGAGAATGGAATGTCTTTCCATTTCCTTGTGTCTTCTGCAATTTGTCGCTCGAGAGTTTTTATAGTTCTCATTGTAGAGATCCTTCACTTCCTTGGTTAAGTTTATTCCAAGGTATTTTTTTTTTTTTGAGGCAATTGTGAATGGGAGAGATTCCTGATTTCATCCTCTGCATGTTTGTTGTTAGTGTATAGAAAAGCTACTGATTTCTGTGTGTTTATTTTGTATCCTGCTACATTGCTAAAAGTGTTTATCAGCTCTAATAATTTGCTGGTAGAGTCTTTAGGATCTGTTATGTATAGAATCATATCATCTGCAAATAATGATAATTTGACCTCTTCCTTTCCGATTTGTATCCCCTTTATGAGTGCCTCTTGCCTTATTGCTATGGCTAAGACTTCCAATACTATATTAAATAATAGTGGAGAAAGTGGACACCCTTGTCTTGTTCCTGAATTTAGAGGAAAAGCTTCAAGTTTTTCCCCATTAAGTATTATGTTGGCTGTAGGTTTGTCATAAATAGCTTTTATTATGTTGAGATATGTTCCTTCTATTCCAAGTTTCTGTAGTACTTTCACCATGAAGGGGTGTTGGATTTTGTCAAATGCCTTTTCTGCATCTATTGAGATGACCATGTGATTTTTGTCCTTCAGACCATTTATATGGTGTATTACATTTATGGATTTGCATATGTTGAACCATCCCTGCATCTCTGGGATAAAGCCTACTTGGTCAGGGTGAATAATCTTTCTGATATATTCTTGTATTCTGTTTGCCAGTATTTTGTTGAGAATTTTTGCATCTATGTTTATGAGGGAGATTGGTCTATAGTTTTCTTTTTTTGATCTGTCTTTGTCTGGTTTGGGTATCAGGGTGATGCTGGCTTCATAGAAGGATTTTGGTAGAATTCCTTCCTCTTCTATTTTATGGAAAAGTTTGAGAAGCATTGGTGTTAGATCTTCCAGGAATGTCTGGTAAAATTCAGTAGTGAATCCATCTGGGCCTGGGCTTTTTTAATTGGGAGACTTTTTATGACTGCTTGGATCTCTGTGGTTGTTATAGGTCTATTTAGATGGTTTATCTCATCTTGATTTAATTTTGGTAGGTCATATAAATCAAGGAAATCATCCATTTCTTTCAGGTTTTCAAACTTAGAGGCATATATATTCTTAAAGTATGTCCGTATGATTTTCTGAATTTCTTTGGTATCTGTTGTGATGTTGCCTTTTTCATCTCTAATTTTATCAATTTTTGTATCTTCTCTCTTTCTTTTGGTCAGATTTGCTAAGGGTTTGTCAATCTTGTTAATCCTTTCAAAGAACCAACTCTTTGTTTCATTGATTTTTTTGATTGTTTTTTTGGTTTCCATTTCATTAATTTCTGCCCTAACCTTTATTATTTCTTCCCATCTACTGATTTTTGGTTTGCCTTGTTGTTCTCTTTCCAAGGCCTTAAGGTGAAGCATTAAATTGTTTAGTTGTGAACTCTCTAGTTTCTTAATATAGGCACTTAGAGCTATAAATTTCCCTCGTAGGACTGCCTTCATTGTGTCCCACAGGTTTTGGTATGTTGTATTCTCATCATCATTTGATCAAATCTCAACAAATACAGGAAAATTGAAATAATCCCTTGTATGCTATCTGACCACAATGGGATTAAACTGCAAATCAACAACAAGAAAAACTACAGAGCATACAGAAATTCATGGAGACTAAACAGTACATTATTGAATGACGCATGGGTCATTGAAGAATCAAAAATTTTTAATGGTTAATTCTAGTATTTCTCTAATGTGCGTCTCTTGTTACAGATTGATTGACAGCCACACTGATCTCAATCTCTAGAATTAACGCCTGCAAGAGACACATATTTCTAAAAACACTACAGATCCCGCTCCTTTGGCACAAGAGCTCTTTGTACTGTCTGCTCTTATGTTGCACTATGGGCTTTACATTTTATTTTCATCTACGACATGACACTGGACTATTACTATTTCTTACTTTTCATTGCACTGTCATCCAGTTTTTCTTTCTTCAAAGTCCCAAATGGTCTTTTTTACATCTCTGACACACTTCCTACATTTCACAAATATAATATACTTTTGTCACCTAAATTCTTCTCATGCACATTGCACAGAAGTGTTGCAATCCCTTATTATGGAATCTCATGCTCTCTTTTCTCAGGTATTGCTAACTTTCACAGGTACTTGTAAATATAATTGTGTTAAATACTTTATGTCAACATTGTAAGCAAAACCTCCATTATAGAATTGTATACTTGAATTAATATATTTCTTCCTTAAAAGTTTCTTCTAGCCAGGCATGGTGGCACACACCTTTAATCACAGCACTCAGGAGGTAGAAGTAGGAGGATCGCCATGAGATTGAGGTCACCCAGAGACTACATAGTGAATTCCAGGTCAGCCTGAGCTAGAGTGAGACCCTACCTCAATAAAACAAAAAAAAAAAAAAAAGAAGTTTCTTCTAAGGATTTTGTCACAACAGTAAAAGTGACTAATGACACTTATACTGCAAGATACAGAATGTAGTCAAGTGAGAATTTAGTATAATATCTAATACATAATATTTTCCCAAGACCACCTATATAGGGAATTAAATTTTGGGAACGCATGAGAAAACATTTTTCAATATCAGAAACACAGCCTTCTTCATGCCACAAAAGGTGTCTGATTCACAGAAATACCATTTATCATGACAATTCCTGATGAGTTCTCATCTCATTGACCTATGTTACACAGTATGCATTACTTGCCTGGAAGCCCCTGAGTTGAGCTTTCTACTACACTCCATGGTGAAAATCCATGCTCTAACTTGAAGATCAAATGTGGTTTGGTCATACAGTTCCCTGTAATTAGGAAATAATGTACAAATTGTGTTAGTATGTTATATTAGGTAGACTCCTGTATGATAATAGCTGTATTTCTACAACTGATCTCTACTAGGTGAACTACAATGGCAGCTTTGATAAAATTTATATTTCTGGTGTTCATTAACTGGAATATTTCCCTGAAGTAACATTGAAAATATTTCACTCAAGTGGCATTGAACAGCATGACACAGTACAACAATGTTTTTGTATTTTTGTTTTTCTTTTCTTTTGTTTTGTTTTTACAAGATATGGACTCATTCTAGCCCAGGTTGAACAAGAACAGATGCTGGAACCCCAGGCTGTCCTCATATTCATGGAGGTCCTTCTACCTCAGCCTCACATATTCTGGGACAAAAATATTAAACAATGATTTAAAAAGAACATTAAATGAATAGAGCATAATGGAAGGGGATTACAATGAAACTAGAAAAACAACAAATGACATTAATGATAAGAGGAACAAAGAGAGAGTGGTCATAAAAAGAGAAAGGGAGAAATGTGGGAAAAGAGTTCAACTTAAGAAATGAATTTAAAAAAAAGTAAAACAGGGGTTGTAGGGATGCCTTACCAGTTAAGGCACTTGCCTGCAAAGCCAAAAGAACTAGATCAAATTCCCCAGTATCCACATAAGCCAGATGCCCAAGGTACTGTATACATCTGGAGGTTGTCTGCGGTGGCTGATGGCCCTAGCACACTCATTTTCTCTATATGCCTCTTCTTCTCTCTCTCACACTCAAATAAATAAATAAATAATAAATTTTAACAGAAAAACCATTCACAACCTAATTAATAAATCAGAGCCCAAAATTGCATTACTATTTAAAAATACCTAAAGCACATTAAGAAATCACAAGGAATATAAGGAAGGAATGGCCTCTGGATTTATAAGAATTGCACTTAAGTAAGTGAATGTACATAATAACCATGTTCCAGAGTAAAACAAATGAAATACAAATAATCTGAAGAGGGCCACTGAGTAAGGCACATGAATACCCTTACACACACGCACATACATACACACAAATAAATTAAAAGAAAAATAAAATTTTTGTATGAATCAACAAATGACTATAATGTAACAAGTAATATTATATATAACACAGGGCTTCAATATTAATGACTGGGCAACAATGAAATTACTTTCTCTAAAAATCAGTGATGTACTTATCCACGACTTATTGATAATACACTACTGAAGTATTAGTGGTGAAAAATAGCTTAGTTATAGAGCAGTTTTCTAGGATGTATGAATCCCTTAAGCTCAATTCAACGCATAAAGAAATCAAGTCTTAGCTGAAATATATGGTAAGTGCAATAAAAAAAAAAGCCACGCAAATCACAATGGAGACTACAAAAATGTCCTTATCGGTAGGTCAAATGGATATATAGAGGAAAAAAAGACTCTAACGAGAAATTTAGGCAGGTATGGTGCCATACTACTTTAATTCCAACAATTGGGTACCTGAGGCAGGAGAATCACTAAGATTTTGATGACAATCTTGGCTACAGAGTACACTCCAGGATAACCCAGGGTAGGGTGAAATCCAGTCTCCAAATAAAAACATTGAAAATGGTGGTATGAACATAACTGTAGACATTATGTGAAGTAATATAGCTATTTCCTCTGGTTTTGAAATGACTGACATCATCTTAAATCAAAGCAGTTCTACTGACTTCAAAGAGATTTTCAACACAACTGTGTCAAAGAAATCAAGAAAGCTGCAAGACTTACATAAGTCTATGATAATGGAAATAGAGTATCAACACTCAACAACCAGAAATAAATACTATAACTTTCTCACTTGGTATTCCAATTGGTAATGTGTAGATAAGCAATAAAAACAGATTAGGGTTTGATTTCTTGGCAGTACAAATGTGTATCATAGAAGCATTTGCTTTCTATGTAACCCAATAAACTCATTCAGAAAGAGGAACTTATGATTTTTCCTTTGGCGTATCAAATCCCTCTATAATTGAGTGAATAGATGTTATTTCACTTCCCCCAGAAAATTCATGGGATATAAATGAGTTATGACAAATACAGAACAAAAATTCTGCATGTTCTCATTATACTTGCAAGTCCCAGTTACATAATAGAGGCACAAAACAAAAGAAGTAATTAGAATATGGAAAATGAGTAGAAGAAAAGGGATGGAATAAGTATGTTTACTATTAACTGGGTGCATTTGGAAGAAATAACTTCATATGTTGTATATCACAGTAATAAGTTAGTATGCATTTTACATTAGTATTTCAAAATAGCTACAAGAATTTTTGAGTGCTCCCCATACAACTAATGCCTGATCTGACAGATTCTTGTTACTATCTATGTGTGAACTGTGAAAGCCACTTTGTTCAATATATGTTCCATTAAGTATGTAAGTTTAAGAGTACATTATCAAAACAATACTAAATATTAGTAATAATGACTATACTTGTCAATCAAATAGAAAGAAATTGCTACTTAGAGATTCATGGGAGTTTAACTCACCCAAGAACATCAGGCTTCTGTAGTTCTCCAGCATCACATCTCTGTAAAGGTTTTGCTGAACAACATCCAGGTGCTGCCACTCTTGCCAGGTGAAGTGCACAGCTATGTCTTCAAATGACACCAACTCCTATAATGAGATATCTCCCTTCAACCCAAGACTACAAAAGAGGAACTAGAAAATTAGACTTCAGTCTTCTATATGTATCTTGGCAGGGATGTGTTCAATAAGCACAAAGTTCATATGGTGTATCATGGAAAAAAAACTCAAGATAAATATCATACCTCCATCATGCTGTAGTGTGTCAAACAACTAAGATTAGGTTTTTATTAATGAAAAAAACAATAAAATGGAAAGGCATATATTAGGGCTTGTGTCATAATATTGTGGTGAACTGCCTTCCCAGACGATACAAGGCCATGGGTTCAATTCCTAACACTAATAGTGGAATAAAAGCTCTTAATGAACTTGGGAATTTTGACTCCATATGGAGTCTGATCATCAATGTAGGGGTCATAATAAATATGGCAAACCTGAAAGGATTCTGTGACAACAATAACCAAATATTAATTCAGAACAAAATATAAACAATGAATTCAAGGTGTTTTGACACCAATCTACAATGTTGCCAGTCAACTTCACTGCAACTTATATTGGAAACCCATGCAAGCATATTGCACTGTGCATGCCACTATGCCATGCAACCCCAAATGAATGAACATACACCATCTGAAACATCTTGGCTCAAATGTATGTTACAAATAGTGCAAAAAAGTAGGATAATTTTTCATTTCTCTTGAACTCTAATGGTTTACTAACAGATCAATGATATTTACAACCTATTTATTTGCTAGCTAGTCATATATATGTTAAAATAAGATTTGAGCAGAAGTAACTTATGGACATATATATTGTTGTATGCAGAAGCAAAGCATTGTTACTGGAAAAATTCTGTGCTAGGGTGGGTTGGCTTCCACTGACTTCTAGCTATAAAGTCTACTGATGCCATAGAATATTGCAGGCATTGTCAAGACCCTTGGTTATCCTTCAGAATCAGATGATAAGATTCTATTGCTAAAGACTCCACATGTGTGAGATGCAGAACACTGGGAAATCAAGCTGCAGTAAAGCTGGAGGCCTCCACCCAGTTATCTGGCAGTTAATGTACTGGAATGAGCTTTGTGACCTGTTGCCAGAGAAAAGTAATCAATGATGTTACCCTGTGGTGAACCATGTAAGTTTTACTGATAGTCAACCAGGTCAAATGTATTAACTGGTAGAATAGTGTTATGCCTATTATGGGGGAAACCAGCTGCTCTCTGATTAGACTTGAGGTCTGCTCCATAAGAGGGAATTTCTGCCTGGTGCTGAATACTTAATCAAAAGCCCATAGCTGGGGAGTTGCTGCTTTTGGTTTCACATTGATTGCAGAACACAAATGACAGCTTGTGTGGAAAGGGGGTTTATTTTTGGCTAACAAACTTGAAGGGAAGCTCCAAGATGGCAAGGGGAAATGATGTAATGAGCCAAGGGTGGACATCACCTCCCTGATGATATCAAATGCAAAACAATAACAGGCAAGTGTACCAAGCACTGGCAAGGGAAAGGTGACTATAACAATACAGTGACTCCAGGAGGCTTCCATTGTCAAATTGCCACCAGCTGGGGACACAAGCATCCACAACACTTACGTTTATGGGAGACACTTGAATCAAACCACCACAGCAGGTCATTAGGGGAGAACTACTTCTCTTGTATTGTTAATTTGATATATTACTCTCACCAAACTGCCTTCTAAATATGTTCATGCCCATATATTCCTGGTACTCCCACTTTTGCCTAGAGAAGCCCCCTTTTTCACGTGGCAGTTGCCATTGGGTTGATTCAAAGCACACCAAATTGCTGAGAATTGACAGAATGTTCAGTACTAATTGAGACATCGCTATCACATACTCCAAGGTTCAGGAACCATTGTGGAAGTGGTGGATGAAGAATTGGGAGAGCTGGGCATGGTGGTACAGGCCTTTAATCCAAACATTAGGGAGGCAAATGTAGGAGGATCACCATAAGTTTTAGGGCATGCTGAGAATACATAGTGATTTCCAGGTCAGCTTGGACTAGAGGGAGACCATATGTTTAAAGTCCAAAAAGTAAAGAATTGTAAGTGACAACATTCCAGACAAAAATTTCCCTTGACGTTAACAACCTCACAGTGGCTGATGCCATCTACATAAAACTTGCACAATAAGAGGGAAATAAATGAAATTAAAATATAAGAGAGACTAATTGGAAAGAAGAAGGGAATCAATGTATATTGGATTTTGGAGGACAAAAAATGGGGTGGTGGGAGAGGATTTTCATCATGGTACACTGGATATTTAGGGCAGTTACAAATAAAGAGCTTAAAAGGTAGTATTTTCCCCATTACTGCTCAATATTTAAATATCAAATTGTTATACAGTTCAATAGTGTGGTTAGCCAATGAAATTCATCTACTACTATACAATAGTGTGTTCTTCCTTAATAAATGGGAACTCAGATAACTTCAGGTCATATGCAGTAGGCAAACTTTTGACCCATCCTCCAATCAAACCTCCCAATAAACTCTCTCTGAATATTATAATTAGGCAATTTGCATTATTAAACAAGAAATCTCTGAACAATTAGCCTGTCTTGATAAACACAGGCTTTTAATGGGTTCTGTAATTATGTATTAGTTAAATATTATGTCTTCACCTTGTTGGGGAGAAGCTGTCCCCTTTCTCCTTTGTGGAACATTGCCTGCCACAATGAAACAATGCTGGCCTTGAGAACTTACAGTCTATGTTATGACTCCTGAGTATCTAAGTCATGGCTAACATAAACCAGAAGTAATATCTGCAGTGTTGTTTTCCTGTTGATTTAAAAACCAGTTCAAAGTATATAATGTATATTCAAAATTTCCTGTAAATGAATTATGAAACCAGATGTAAAATCCGCTTCCTGAAAATGATGGCATAGTAAATAAAAATAAAATTCATAATTATATAAAAAAACACAGGAAAGACATGAACTGACTTTATTCAAAGCATCCTGAGAAGGGCTCTAATCATGCAGGTCAAAAATCCTAGGATATATTTTGGGAGGATGCGGGAATTGGAATTCTTTGCTAGATGGTCCCCCTTCCCTCATGGTTGGGCCAATTTAAGGAAGTAATAATCAGACAGGTGATTTGGGCAATTCCAGTAAAACTAAAATGGAAATGGATGATCTGGTTTATTCCAAGCATGTAATAATTGAGAGGGGGGGTTGGATCACTCTTAGGAAATAAAGGGTCACAATGACATGGCAGTCAGAGTTCAAAGATGGAGTTATTCTGCTTCTAAAAGGTCCTACTTTCTATCTAATATTTATGTCTGCATACATTTTTGAGTCAGAGTCTCATTATGATTAAAATTAAGCTTCCTATTTATGTCTCCTGCAGGCAGAGCCCTACTAGGAGAGTGTGCTACTGGCAGAGTATCCTTTACCTACACATAGGGTATGTTCTAAGCTGGCTTGATCTCTGGCTGCACTCTTCCATTCTCTGCTGTGCATAGATGATGAAGCAATTGAGCTGCTTCTGCCATAATGAAGCTTTCCCTAGAATTTGTAAGTCTGAAATAAATAAATAAGCAGAAACATCTCCATTTTTATTCACACTCTTACAGAACCCAAACCTATGTCCTTCCTGAGAACTGGCTTTTGTCTCAGATCACCAACAAATCACCTTTTTCCTCCAAAGTCTTTCCAGATATCTTATGCATCAGATGCCTACTGCCTCTATATGACCATCAGTGACACCCTCACATGCTTTCTCAGAAAGTCAAATGCTCTTAGACAATCACCCCCCTTGGGCACTAGTCTCTAACCACCAATCTCTTGTATTGTCCCCCTGTTTCTTGCTTCATCACTCACACCATGAATTCACCCTTCACACCAGTAAGGTTTGTCTTCCTCATACACATCTATCTTCCACAGACCCTTGAGTCCCTTATTCATCCTCAGACAATGAGGATCATGACCCATACCATTCCTATGGATGGAAGAGAATGGTGCGGACCACTGTTTTCTAGACAGGACATGGTCATTGCCTTCATGACCCCACTGAGACTATTATCAGAACAGGACCTGCTTGGTATTGGGCTTAGAAACTTTCTATATAGAATGGTGAAGGAGGATAAAAAGGGCATCCAAACAGTATGCAGTAGAACAGGAGAGATTTCTCTAGTAGTTCAACACATTTGCTTGCAAAGCCTGACAGCCTGGGTTTGATTCCTCTGGTACCACATAAAGTCACATGCACAAGTTGGTGCATGAGTATTGGGGTTTTTGTTTGCAGTGGCAGGAGGCCATGGCACACCCATCCCCCCTCTCTGACTGATGTTCCTTGTCAACAAAACATCTGTTTTAAAATAGTAGAGGGTCTAGTTGGAAAGAGGAAGGCGTTCAGAAGAATGGGCATGTGAGATAAGAGAAGGCAATGAGAAAAGATTATGTTCAATTTTATTCTCTATATGTATCAAAATTTTACTTTGTAAGAATAAAAAAAGAATATGTATTTCTTGCCTTGAGCTAAGCATGCCCAATAAGTGTCTACCATCTTCAATTATGAAAATAAACATAAGAAAGTCAGAATCACTCTCTACAACTGACTATGCATATACAGGTACCCAGTGTTAAAATGATTTTCTACATGAATATGTAAAGACCCACTGAGAAAACTCCCCATGTTTGCATTGTTCAAAAATGACATATTGGAAGTAACTCTTATACTCACTCTCTTTATCTCAAGTAAATCTTTCTCTTCTATCCTATGTCAGTGTCATTCTTGTTTTGTCACTGGCTCATCAAAATACATTTTATTACAAATTGTTGATACCAAAATGGGACTTTCTCCTTGAAGATTCTTCAGCTTTTCCTGATTGATAGAACAGGAGAGATATTGAAGAAGGGCAAACAGGGAAAGGACTCAAGAGGTAAGAGTGCTGTATACACAAACATGAGGACTTGAGTTAAATACTGAGCACCCACATAAAAGCCAGCCATGGTTATGCATTCCTGTGACCCCATTGCTGAGCGTTTGGAAACAAGATAATTACTACAACATAGTGGTCTAACAATCTGACTAGAAAAAAGTATCTTCAGGTTCACTGAGAGATTTCATCTCATGGAAATATGCATGCACATCACCAAAATAGAGTCTGAGTAGGCAGAGAACTGCTCTGTAAAGGGAATGTACAGCAGAGCTTGTAAGGAGACAAGGTTTTGACTGAAAGTTTCCCTGAATGGAACAATCACAATGGGCCTCAGTCAAGTAATGAAAACTGGATAAGAAGAAAAAAGAACTGCAAAGATGAGGAAAGCAGGGAGTTCTCAGCCATAAACTTGAGATTACATATTGGCCCTTAGGTTTAGAAGATTGGAGAATTATCAGTATCCATGCTGATCACACAGGTCCCCAAGATTAAAAGAAGTCTGCAAGTTAAAGCAGAGGCTAATCAGTGTACCTAACAACAACAACAAAAAAAAAGCCAAAAGGGAACTTTGAGAGATTAGAAATAATTGTCCTGATGACCAGAAAGTTACAATTTGCAATAACTGAAAATGTTTTCTATCTCAGATCTGCCAAAGGGCAAGACCTCCAAAAGAAAATGTAGGGTCACCTTTTGATAGGTTAGTTCTGTTACATACACTTCTACATGAAACAAATAAGGTGTTGTAATATTACATTCTATATTCATATAGGAAAGTATATTACCATTTGAATGCCAGAAAATATAAAAGTCAAACTCTTATTTAGATAAGGAACAGAAAGTATTAAGTATTACGTACTAGGGCTGGAGAGATGGCTTAGTGGTTAAGGCACTTGCCTGCGAAGCCAAAGGATCCCGGTTCGACTCTCCAGGCCCCATGTAAACCAGCTGCACAAGGGGGCGCATGCATCTGGAGTTCATTTGCAGTGGCTGGATGCCCTGGTGTGCCTATTCTCTCCCTTTCTCTATGACTCTTTCTCTCATATAAATAAATAATAAAAATATTTTTTAAAAGTATTAAGTACTAACCTCTGAGGTCTTGTGGGAGGTTCAAAAAGCCTACATGGGGATGGAAAAATGGCTTAGCGGTTAAGGCATTTACCTGCAAAGCCAAATGATCCAGGTTCAATTATTCAGGACCCACAAAAGCTAGATGCACAAGAGGGCACATGCATCTGGAGTTCGTTTGCAATGGCTAGAGGTCCTGGCATGCCCACTCTATCCATCCTTCTCTCTCTCTCGCTCTCTGCCTCTTTCTCTCTCAAATAATAATAAAAAAACTCTATAAGTCTGGGGATTCATACAAAAAATAACAGGCATGTGCCCTTGCAGAGACCATTCAGTAAGGTTTCTGGCACCAGAATCTGCTTTGTGTAACAGACAGGCCCAGTTATGTACACCATCCCATTATGTCTTTTTGTGTCTTATCAAAGAAAATTTCTCAGTTTCTTTTTGGCTATTTATGAAGCAGGGTTTCTACTGGAGCCCAGGCTGAAATGTAACTCATTCTGCATCACAAATTCATAACAATCTTGCTACTTCAGCCTCTAAAGTGCTAAAATTTGAGGCAGGTGCCACCATTCCCTGCTAAAATCTCATCCTTTTTATCCCCCGCCCCTTTCACTCTGAGTAGGTAGTTTTCAGATCCACAGCTCTTTTTTTGTGCTTTTATGATGATGGAAGCCGACAGACAAATATGTGTATTTGGCATCTGTGTAGCAACAGACTCTGAGACACTCTGACTACAGAATTATTTTTGTGTCATATAATAAAAAACCTTTTTAAATTTTCTTCATTTATTTGAGGCTGAGGGTATAAGCATGCCAAGGGCCTCTTGGCACTTCATACAAAATCCAATCACATTCACTACTTTGGACAGCTGGATATACTTGGTTAATGGGGAAATGAACCCAGGCCATCAGGCTTTTCAAGCAAGTGCCTTTAACCACTCTCCAGCACACTTCTTTGATGGTCCAGTCACACTCAGCATTTTAAATTCCCCCATATTTGGGAAACCTGCTGACTGTCATCTGTTAAATCATGAAAACAAGACTTCAGAATGTCAAGAGATATTATTTTTCTACTCAAATCACTGGAGAGCTGCATCTAATTTAAAATGAGTTATATTAAAAGGATGCATGTAGGTAGCTTTCCAAAATGTGAGTAACAATTTTATTTGACTATTTCAAAACTCATGGAAAAAGAAATTTCCATTTGTAAGGGAACCTATTCTCTACAGGCTACCTCTTACATAGGAAGTCACATTTACCTAAGTCTGTATAATAAGGCTCACGTTTTAATATATTATTTTAATGAAACTTTAAAATGGCTCATCTCAAGGATGTATAAATTCATTGTTACATCTTTGATATATAAATGTTCTATTTTATTTCAATGGGTTAGACCTCTCTAAGACATATTTAAGACTAAGGGAAGCTGAGGAGCTCTATGGTTCCTCATGAAAAGCTCATACTGCACAAGCATGAAGACCTAAATTTAAATAATAAGGCCACGCTGCATATACTTTTCCCCCCAGTATTGAGGGGGTCAGAGACAGAAGAACCACTGGTGCTCACTGATCAGCCAGTCTAACTAAAACCTCACAAGCTCCAGGTTTAATGAAAGATAATCAGGAGCACAAAAACAATAGACATGGACATGCTATTCTTTCTCTGACCTCCAACAACATGTGCATGGGGAATACACAGCTAGCCAGACATGTACATAAACCATACATGTTCCACACTCAGAAAAAAACCCTTATAAATAATAATGAAGTAATTATGTCAATTAACTAACTTAAATATCTGTGAAAAGATGCTAACTAAAAAAGTGTATAAATTCATGAATCATCTGCATGCATATGCACCTGTATACATGGGAACACCAGGGACTCCTGCTACTGCAAGTGAGTACCGAATGCATTTGCCACATGTTTCATGCTTTTCATCTACGGGAGGGAGCTGAGATTGGCAGGTGTGGCAAGCAAGCACTTTTAACTGCTGAGCCATCTCCTGAACATCCAAAGATGTTGTAGCAGTTTGAATGGATCTCCCCCAATAGATTGATTTTTATTAAAGCTTCTTAGATTTAAAGATACATGGCTAAAAGAGGTGTCACTGTGGGCATATCCTAGGGGCCAGACCTAAGGTATGTTTGGAGTGGATCTTAAATATAGTGTAAATATATGCAGAGTGTTTGAGCTCTCCCTCAGGTTCGTGGATTGGTTTGCCTGTGGTGCTCCTGGTGGTATTTCTCTCTGCATGGACCTATGAAAGGGGGCCAGCTTCTTCTGTCATGATGGAACTTCCCCTGGAACTGTAATCTTCAATAAATCCTGTTCTTCTCATAAACTGTGTCTGGTTTGGAGGTCTGTCGCAGCAGAGTGGAGCTGAATGTGACAAATGCTAATTTAAATTTCTTGTTAAGATCAAAGTGAAGATATACATTATGCTTTTAATAGTTAATGAAGAATATCAGGTGATTAACATTGTGAGCATGAATGTATGGTAGAGTTCACTTAAAACAGATGCTGCTTCTTAGTGAGTAGAATGATATAGTTAAAAAGGACTAGAGCCAGGTGTGCTGGTGCATGCCTTTTATCCCAGCACTGGGGAGGCAGAGGTAAGAGGATCGCTGTGAGTTCGAGGCCACCCTGAGACTATGTAGTGAATTCCAGGTCAGCCTGAGCTAAAGTGAAACCCTACCTCGAAAAACCAAAAAAAAAAAAAAAAAGGACTAGAATGGCTTTTCCAGTGAGACAAACTGCTAATGCAAATTGAACAATTAGCCAAACAAACACCCAGACTATCAACTAACAAAATCATAAGTGGCAACATCTTCTTAATAATAACTTTACATTGACCAAATCAATGAAGCAATATAGCTGATGTGACTGAGAAACAAGACCCAACTACCTGTTTTCTCAAACAAACACACTTATCAAGCAATTCTGCACAAAAACAGAGTGAATGGAAATCATCATACAAAAAGCAAACATGAGCCATTCACAACCTGGTGTAGCTCTTTCAAATTACAATTCAACAAGGAATCATAACAGAAATTAAACCACATATCAACAGTACTGAACAAATATGTACACTACATTGTATTCAATAAAGAGGGAATACACATTGTTCTCAGCTACACATAGAACCTTTTCAAAAATAATCAGATTATAGGACCCAGAGCAAGCATTCACAAAAAACCCAAAAGTGAGATGATTTCTTATATCTTATAGCAGATTTCAGAAAGTTAATACTTGAAATCAATAGCAAGTGGACCCCAACAACACCACAAATAGTTGAAGACTAAACAACGGGGAAGATGAGGCAAAGTAAGAGAAGGGGAAAGAGAGATGAACAAAATACCAGCTCTTAACCTCTGTCCTCAATAGCCACCTGCTTTCAAGCCTATCACACTCTAATAAAACCCAGAATGGAAGAAAGATACCTGGGACCTGTGTCATGTGTAACCAGCCAGGACACTGGGCCAGGGCCTGCCCTTAAACCCAGGCCACCAAAAAAGCTTACTCTATTTGTTGACATTGGGGTTTGTGGAAATGGGACTGACATTTTGGACACCCTGGCGCCCCATTAGGGCACCCAATACCTACACCAACTCCCACTCTACGGCGGTATAATGAAGGGGCCTAGATTCATACACCCCAGTTGGGAATTGCAACTCATCCTTTGAACGCAGGGTGATTAGGATGGTGGCTGGACACAAAGTCTCTTTTGTCCTGGACACTGGGGAATCCCTATTGCTTCTCTCTTCCTGCAAAGGTCTAACATGATGGCCATAGAGGCCTCAGGTGTCCCTTCCAATTCCAGAACTACCCCTCCTTTATTTGGAGCCAATTTGGAGCCTTAAGATTACTCATTCTTTCTTAGTCTTCCCTGAATACCTTATGCCTCTCCTTGGCGGGGGTGTCATGTCAAAATTCAAAGTCTTGGTCAACATTCCCACATTCGATACAATAAACCATGTTTTAAATCTCCAGTTGAACCTGCATGGAAGCACCTCTCGAATCCAAACCCTCCCCTTTCCCCCTGCTGCCCTTTACCCCTCAGTATGGGACATTGAACAGCCTTCAATTGCTCAACACCATGAGCCTGTCTGTGTTGATTTAAAAAAATCCTCATTCCTATGTAACCTGAGACCAATACCCTCTACCCCCTACTAGCTGCCAGGGACTTAAGCCCTTAATTGTCTGCCTCCTAAAGGCCCAACTTTGAACATCTGCCAACTCTCCTCACAAAACCCCCATCAATGGGGTTAAAACCCTAATGGAACTTTTTGGTTAGTCCAGGACCTCAGAAAAATAAATGAGACAACTATACCCACATACCCAGTCATCCCTAACCATTACACTCTCCTTTCCTCTGTCTCACTTACTGCAACCAATGTTACTGTCCTAGATCTTAAAGATGATTTTTTTTACCATCCCCCTACACACAAGCTCACATCCTCTTTTTGCTTTTACTTAGGAGGACCCAGACACCATTTTAACTCAGAAACCCACCTGGACAGTCTTGTCACAAGGTTTTAGGGACAGTCCCCACTACTTTGGTCAGGACCCCAATGAGATCTCTCATCCCTAAGCCTCTGTCCAAGTCATCTCTTACAGTACATAGATGACCTTCTCCTATGTAGTCCCTCCCATGAAATCTGTGTTGCAAACACCGCTAAAATTCTTCAATGCCTTAGCTGCTCAGGGCTACTGGGTCTCACAAGACAAAGTTCAGATCTGTCAGCAGACTGTAACTTACTTAGGTCAACCCCCACCCCGTGCATCAGGATATGCCATCACCCAGGGCCACCCCAACTCCCCTAAAACCTGCACCCTTATTGAAGCAAAACCCTTGACCCCAAGGACTACCTCCCAGCAGGATGAACTAATAGCCCTTACTTGAATCATAACTCTGGCTAAGGATCTTTCCATTAACATTTATACAGATTCAAAAGATGCTTATAAAACAATCCACTCAAATATTCTAATTTGGAGAGAAAGAGGCTTCCTCACCCAAAAGGGGACCCCAATTATTAATGCCTCTCTAATCCAAGATCTTCTGGATGTCACTTTTCTCCCCTTTAAGGAATCATTCATCCAGTGCCAAGGCCGTCAGAAAAAACAGTACATCTCCCTCTCAAACAATCACAATCATAATTGGCCTGTGAAGTTGCCCTGACACACCTAGACCTCTATTCCACCCCCTACCTTTCTTAGCATACCAAGTCCCCTCACTCAAGTGATTCTTTCATACCTGCATTTTGTATTTCATCCCTCTAACCAAGCTCTATTTTGTTTCCTTCAAAACCATTTGAGAAACTGAATTTCAAGACCAGTTCCTGGGAATCGGAGTGATGTTGAATTTAAAAGGAATCATCTGTTGTTTTCTGACAGAAGAAATTTGAGAAACTGAATTTCAAGACATACAAGCCATCATTTGCTGCAACTATAACTCTTTAAGAGATTTCCATCTTACATTTTTTTATTATTATTTTATTTATTTTTGGAGAGAGACACAGAGACAGACAGAGGGAGACAGATAGAGATGGGCACACCAGAAGTCTCTCAGCTGCTATGATTGAAATCCAGATGCATGCGCCCACTTGTGGTCAAGTGTGGCATTGCGCCTTTGTGTCACTTTGCATCTGGCTAAAAGTGGGACCTGGAGATTGGAACCGGCTTCTTAGGCTTAGCAGGCAGGTGCCTTATGTGCTAACCCATGTCTCCAGCCCTCCATCTTATTTTATTTTATTTTAATTTCATTATTTTTTATTCACAAATTCTTTAATTATAGACAAAATCCCATATTATTTCCCTCCCTTCCCCCACTTTCTGCTTTGAAACTTCACTTTCCATCATATCCCCTCCCCCTCTCAATCAGTCTCTCTTTTCAATTTGATGTCATGATCTTTTTCTCCTGTTATGATAGTCTTATGTAGGTAGTGTCAGGCAGTGTAAGGTCATGGATATCCATCCAGGCCATTTTGTGTATGGAGGAGCAGGTTGTAAGGAGTCCTACTCTTACTTTGGCTCTTACATTCTTTCCACCCCTTCTTCCGCAATGGACCCTGAGCCTTGGATGGTAGGTTTGAGATGTTTCAGTGCTGAGCACTCCTCTGTCACTTCTTCTCATCACCATGGTACCTTTTGAGTCATCCCAAGGTTGTTACCATCTGAAAAGAAAAGCTTCTCTAACCAAAAGTGAGAGTAGTATTAATATATGGGTGTGGAAATAAAGAGAAGTGCTTACTGGGCATTTTTGGTGAGCATATTATGTACATTTAGCCAGACGGCAGCAGACATTACACCCTTAGGGCTCATGACTACCCCTATCATTGAGGATAGGAACCTTGATATGTATTAGAACAGTATGAGTTGAATTAGTCAGTCTGAAAATAAAATAAGTGTGTAATACCAATATTGGAGGACATTTCTTTTCTTCAAAGTAGGCTTCATTCTTTGGTATTTACAAATTTTGTCACTACTCATTTTATATTGTTTTTGCAATTACAACAAAGGCAGGAAAGGGGTCGGGCAGCAGAGAAAGTATTCATGTTGCCACTTTGCAACTAAGGGATGACTTGAAGTTCTTATGTGTAAATCCTATCATGTCAAAATGGAGCTATGAAGATAAAAATGTTTCATTGTAACCACTCTGATTTTCTCAGAATTGCTGCCCAGGAATTCTGTTCATGCTGGCATAGTTTGATTTTCCCATAAAGTTGGCATTCATGTGTACAGGAGTTAAATTTGGAGTCTAGGTAAAGGTTTTGCTTAGATCCTCAAGGTAAAACTGCAAGATTTGATGTTTGTCCTGTTTGTTTTCTCATCGATATTGCTTCAATATTTCCTTAATTTTGCTATGGAAATGTTTACTCTGTGTCATTATTTCTTGCAAATAAGTAACTATACTTTGAGTTTATAAGGATCAAAGTTAATAGGCTTTCTGGCATCTCAGTTGAGATGTTGGATTTTCATGTTTTGAACAGTATTACATTTGCTAAATATTCTGGATATTTTTTTTAAGTCAGACTGAATACATATGTAATCATAATATGGTCATGAGTTTAAGTGGACCAGGGACAGAATTTGGATGTTTGAATATAAAGTTTCTCTTCTAGCCTCATTTTTTTGTTCAATTCATGCTGACTTGGAATTCACTATGTAGTCTGAGGCTGTCCTCTGACCATCAGTGATTCTTTTGTCTCTTCCTCTTGAGTGCTGGAATTAAAGGCAAATGCCACAACACCCAGTGATTTTTTTTTGAGAGAGAGACACAGAGAGAGAGGGAGAGGAGGATAGATAAAGATGGGTGCACCAGCAGCCTCTCAGCTGCTGTGAACAAAATCCAGGTGTGTGCGCCCCCTTGTGGTCAAGTGGGCATTGTGACAATGTGTTACTTTGCATCTGGCTAAACATGGAGATTGGAACTGCTGGAGATTGGAACCAGCATTCTTAGGCTTAGGAGGCAGGTGCCTTAGCAGCTAAGCCATCTCTCCAGCCTGTTATTGAATTTTTAATGTGTGTTATTGATATAAGATGTAATGTATGTAAGAATAATATCTGAAAAAATGAGTATGAAAATGTTTTAAAGGACTTGGAAAATGGCTGTCTTGATAAAATGCATACCATGTAAGCATGAGGGCCTGACTTTCAATCCCCAGTACCTATGTAAACATGGGAGTTGTGGGGTTGGCACAATTGCTCATTGATTAGGCACTTGACTGCAAAGCCAATTAACCGTGGTCAATTCCCCAGTACCTATATGAATTCAGATGGCAAGTGTCACACGTATCTGGAAATTGTAAAAAGCAGGTACAGTCCCTTGCATGTCCATTCTCTCTCTCTCTCTCTCTCTCTCTCTGCCCCCATCTCTCTTTCTCTCTCTTTTCTTCTCCTTACAAATAAAAAGTAAATGAATAAAACAAAAAAAAAAAAAAAAAAACCATACCTCCTTTCAACCCTAGAACAGACAATCTTTCAAAGCTCTTGCAGACTCATGTGATATCTGCCAAACAGCAAACCTAACGCCAACATCCGACCCCCTCAAATCCCTACCCGCCAGATGTGGCACCTTCTACCAGCCATGGATTGGCAAGCAGACTTCTCCCATGTGCCTCCTGTTAAATGATACAAATACCTCTTAGTGTGGCTACCTTTTTGGTATGTTTAGAAGCCTTCTTCACCACAAACAAGAAAGCTAACATAGTAACTGAGGTATTGACTAGAGAAATATTCTCTCAGTTTGGCTTGTCATCCTCATTATAATCAGACAATGGCCTAGAATTCGTCTCCTCTAACTCCACAAACATTGCCAGGTTCCTACAGATCACCTGGAAGTTTCACATTCCCTACCATCCCCAATCCTCCAGGAAGGTTTTAAGAACTAACCATACCATCAAAGAAACTCTCACAAAGCTTACCTTGGAACTAAAATGGGATTGGATTAAACTTTTACTTCTAGTGTTACTTAAACTTAGAGCTCTACCTAAAAGCCTTCCATGATCAGCCCCTTTGAACTCATGTATGGGAGACCTATAATTCCCCCTGGACTGTCTCATGAGACTCCACTACTCCTTCCTTCCATATACACTAGTCTCCTCCCATTGCTCAGAAAGAACCATGGAGACAAACTAACACCACCCTCCCCTCCCTCTATCCAGAGGCTCCTCTTCCTAACTCTGAGCTAGGAGACATGGTTGATATCTCAGATCCCACCCAGCAATCTCTGTCTCTAAAATGGCAGGGGCCCCACAAGGTCATCCTAATAATCCTCACTGTAGCCAAACTCCAGGGCTTCCCATCCTGGGTGCATCTCTCTCACTTGAAAAAAGCCCCATAGTCCCCTCACCCCATCCTCCCTGTTTCTGGGTGACAATCACTGCATCCACCTCTTTAAAGATTACTAAACTTCCCCCTACACCTGAGCAGGACCACCTCAAAACAGACAAGCAGATGGCACTCAATATCCAACAATTTTGACTGTTCCTGACTCATATGCAGGAGGGCCTATGGTTGATGCCCCAGCCGATCTCCACATTTGATGAGTTTGTGGATGCCACAGAAGAACTCTGGTTACAAGGAACTTTCATTGCCTTCACACCAGAACAGATAAAGTTCCTTACCATTACCCTACACTTCCTCCCCTTCACCTAGGAGCCTAGGGGATGCCCTGTCACCCCTCCTTCAGAAAGTACTATTCTCTTGTTGACAGAACTAATAATTGTTCATTTCTACACATTGTTCTTAACACCTAAAAGCACTCTTAACACTCCTTTTCTGGGTACACTTCCATAGAGTAATTTTCCTAGATGTTATCCATTCTTTAACTCCTAACAATGAATCATAACAGGCTTATAGCCCCTCTTGCCATTATGATATCCCTAATTAGACTTATTGTCACTCATATGTTGCTACATGAGACACATGTGTCTCCACTGTGGCCCAAATAAGACCTGCCACCATACGCTGTCCCCTAATATTAAACTGTACCTTTTTAATGCCCTGACATTATATTTGGGCCTATTAGATTATATAAAGATAATCAAGAAATATGTCATGAGGAGATCACACAGGGACCATGGAAAAGCCTCAAAGATCAGTCTAAAAGAGATAATATAATTTTAAAAATATGTTTTATTTATTTTTTTGAGAGAAAGAGGAAGAACCAGAGAAAAAGAGCAAATAGGTACACCAGGGCCTCCAGCCAATGCAAACAAACTCCAGATGCATGCACCCCTTGTGCATCTGGCTTACATGGGTCCTGGGGAATTGAACCTGGATTCTTAGGCTTTGTAGGCAAACACCTTAGCTGCTAATCCATTTAACCAGCACCTAAATTTTCCTATCTCTAAGACTACAGCCCTCCCTCTAGATTCAGAACAATACTCTTGTACCAAACTTAAATAAGGAGTCCACCCCTACCCCCCTACTGGACTGGAGAAATGGCTTAGTGGTTAAGGTACTTTCATACAAAGCCAAATGACCTGGGTTTGATTCCCCAGAACCGACGTAAGCCAGATGCACAAGGTGGCACATGCGTCTGGAGTGTGTTTGCAGTGGCTGGAGGACCTGGCACACTCATGTTCTCTCTTTCTCTATCTGCCTGTCTCTCTCTCAAGTAAATAAGTAAAATAAAATAAAATATTTTTTAAAAAGCCTCTACAGGTACTATCTATCCAAAGGCTACATTAAACATAAGCATATCTACCAGCTCTCTGGAGTCCTTAAATCCTCAAAACATCTGGGTTCAATTGGCTGTTGATATCATGAACAAACATTCTTTTTGCAGTCCACCAACAATTAGATAATAATCTCATAGGTCTATCTGTTAAGTAGAATGAATATGTTAATGTCATTGGATATAGAATTACCAAAAAACACCATCCTGTGCTCCAGACAGATTCAGCACTCCCAGCCACCACATTGCCTATGTATCACCTGTATCCCCCCTTGACCACTTCTTAAACCATCTCAACCACCTCCTAATTGTTCTATTGAACAAAACATCTCCCTGACCACTGGCAAATGGATGCCCATGGGATGGGTCTTCCTCTGCAATAAAATGGTCTTTCTAGCCCTGCCTGCTAATTTCTCTGGAATATGCTCCATCAGAAAGATCTTCCCCTTACTGTCATCCCTAACCCCTCCTCACTGGAATACTTGGAGTCTGCCCTTCAAGTGTGATAATAATTTAATCCTCCTAGATGGCAAGCAGGTAGTGGTCACAACAGCATTTATCCTGCTCATTCCAGGCCTTGTGATAGGGATACAAAGGGAAGTGTCTAAGTTGGCCTGCATCATTAGCAAACTGCTGATCTCACCACATGAGTTCTCTCAGAAATTAACCAAGAAAGGAAAGAACTTTCAATGTCAATATTACAAAATAGAGCCATTATTGACTTTTTATTATTGAAGCATCATATATCTGTCAGCAATTCCCTGCAATGCATTGCTTCAACATTACAGACAATTCCAATATTATTCAAAAACAGACAGACAAAATAAAAGAAGAGGTTAACAAAGTCCATGAGAGCAACCTTTGGTTTAAGTTTAGGGAAATGGTTTCCATAGTTATGCTCTTTACTGGGTCCTTAGATGAATATTCTTATCATTATAATCACAGCTCCCTGTCTGCCCAACTGTCTACTCCAACTCATTAAACAAGAAATCAATTCTATAAAAATGATGTACTTTATCATTTCTTACAACCCCATGCTCATGACAAGTCACGCATAATAATCTGCTTCTTGCCCCTGTCCTTCTTACAGGGATGACATTGAAAAGGAAAACAAAAGGGAGTGAAACCAGACACCAGACATCAGACAGTCAGGGCATCCCAAGCTCAAAGGAGAAACCATGCCTAAATATGAAATAAATGTATGATTTTCTTGATCTATATGACCTACCAAAATTAAACCAGGATGAGATAAACCACTTAAATGGAAAATAGAAAAAGAATCAAACAAGGCTGAGGCTGTGGTTCACTCCACAGAGGGCTTGCCTAACACGCATGAGCCATGAGTTCAATACCCAGTAATAACATAAACAGGAAGTGCTGTTACGTGCCTCTAATCCCAGCAATAAGGAGTTGATGATAGGAGCAACAAAAGTTTGATGCAGTATTGGAAAGATGGCTTAGCAGTTAAGGTGCATGACTGCAAAGCCAAATAACCCAGGTTCAATCCCCCAGGACCTACATAAAGCCAAGTGCACAAGGTGGCACATGTATCTGGTGTTCATTTGCAGTGGTTAGAGGCACTAGTGCACCCATTCACCCATATTCTTTCTGTATCTGTCTCTCCCTCCATACCTCATTCTTTCTCCTAAATAAATAAATAAATATTTAGAAAATAAAGTTCAAGGCAATATTTGGCTACATAGTGAGGTTGAAGCAGACTGAGCTACTTGATACCCTGTCTCAAAAAGAAACGATAAATAAAACACCCCAAAATTCTGTTTTCTTTGCAAAATAACCCAGGCTCAATCCCCCAGGACCCACATAAAGCCAAGTGCATAAGGTGGCACATGTATCTGGTGTTCATTTGTAGTGGCAGGAGGCGCTAGTGCACCATTCACCAATATTCTTTTTCTATCTCTCTTGCCTTTCCTACCTCATTCTTTCTCATAAATAATAAATAAATAAATAAATATTTAGAAAATAAAGTTCAAGGCAATCTTTGGCTACACAGTTGAAGCAGACTGAGCTACTTGACATCCTGTCTCAAAAAGAAATGATAAACAAAACACCCCAAAATTCTGCTTGCTTTGGAAAAGCAAGTGCATCATTCCTCTAAATGCCATGTAGGTCCCAACCTCAATATGTGGGAGGTAAGGGGAATTGGAGGCAGGAAAGGAGGCAGTCGGGCGTGGTGGTGCATGCCTTTAATCCCAGCACTTGGGAGGCAGAGGTGGAAGGATCGCCATAAATTTGAGGCCACCCTGAGACTACATAGTGAATTCCAGGTCAGCCTGAGCTAGAGCAAGACCCGACCTTGAAAACACAAAACAAAACAAAACAAAAAACCCATGTTGTTAATAATAATAATAAACATTTTTTTAAAGGAACGAAATTAAGATGGGGAGTCATAAGAATGAAGAAGTGTGTTAATGAGAGGTGGAAACAGGAAAGATGGTAGAATTTCTAGGAATAGTATCAAAATACATTATAAATATGTATTAAAATATCAAAATGCGGGCTACAGGGATTGCCTAGTAGTTAAGGCACCTAGTGGTTAAGGCAAAGCCAAAGGATCCAGGTTCAATTCCCCAGGACCCACATAAGACAGATGCACAGGTGGTGCATGCATCTGTAGTTCATTTGCATGGCTGGAAGCCCTGGTGTGCCCATTCTCACCCTCCATAGCTCTTCTATCTCTCTGTTTCTCTCTATATCTCTCTCAAATAAATAAATTATAAAATATTTATTAAAAATATCAAAATGGAAAACAATAGTGAAAAAAAAACAGTTGAAGAAGAGGATGGTTGCATACAAGAAAATGAAAAGTGTCCAAATGGCCAGAAAAGATGAGAACAGCTGCCTGCAAAGAGGGGTGTGCTCAGCACTCACGGGTCTGTGCAGTTTCCATGGGGCCCACTCAGGCTCTGCTGCCCTGGCCTTGCCTTCCATACACTCCTTGTTCTCTGTGTGGTTTTTCTTTATTTTTGAAATAGGGTCTCCCATAACCCAGGCTGGGTCAAAGTAACCCGGTGTGGTGGCACATACCTGTAAACTCAGTACATGGCAGGTGGAGGCATGAGATAAAATGTGCCACCAAGCCAGGTTCACTACACTCACTCTAGATCACCTTATCCACACTTTCCACACTCTTTCCTTTGCCCCCCTTTTTCCTCCCCCTCTGCTTTCCTTTTTGCTCTTCTGTTTTGAGGAAGGATCTAGGTAGTCCAGTCTGCCCTCAAACCTGGGAGCTCGTACCTCAGCCTCCCACTGAGGTCACAGGGCTGCACCAGGCATGTGTGTGTGTGTGTGTGTGTGTGTGTGTGTGTGTGTGTGTGTGTGGTCTGTGTGGATTTGGGCTCGTGTTCCAGGGCGGTGCGCTGGAGCTCGGTGTGGGCCTGGCCAGCCCTTTGCCTGGCTTTCTCACAGCGCCTCCTGGGCAGCCCGTGACCCCTCCGCCCAGCGCGATCCTCCTACCTGCTGCGGAGCGCTCTCACTCGGCCCCAGACTCGCCATGGCCGCCTCCTCCGCCATCCTGCAGGATGGGGGCTCCGGAAAATGAACTCCGCTGCTTCCTCCGCACTGCTCACACCATCCTGCCTTTCAGTTTACAATCTGCTGAGCGGTTTCCCTGGCACACAGACACAACACCGCCACTGCCACCTCCTCTGCCCTACAGAGGTGCTGGAGAGAGGATCAGGAGAAAGAACTCCACTGCTCCCACCATTTTAAAGTTTACAACTTCCCTAAGGACGCTCTGCATGAGCCACAGCATTGTGACGTCATGGGCAGTTCCATCTGCCTACAACATGGGGGAGGCCGGAGGCGCCCATCAGTCAGGAGGGGAGGGCGGCTGGCAGAAAATGAGTGGGCTGCAGCTGTACTGGAGCAGGGACTTTGCAGCTAGTAGAGCTTGTGCACACCCCAAACACTCAGAGAGCAAATGCAGGGGCTTCTGGTACCTGAGGTGCAGCTGTGTGTACTGACAGACCACCAGCTTCCACCAACCCAAGGGCTAAGAATGTCATCAGATAGCATGTGAAGCCTATGGTGGAGATTTCGTTGCTTTGAAACAACCTGCCTACCTGATGGTCAACCAATGTATTTGAAAAGTGCCTTGATTTATGACTTGATTTATGTAACTATGAAAACCTTGTGAACACATTTGGACACATTGTTAACACATTTGGACAGGGAATTTTGGGTAACCTTAATCTGTGTTCTTGGGCCATGGTCACTCTTTGATGATATGTGCCTGAAACACTATGGTCAGTCCACGGGGATTGACACTGCTCAGGCCAGAGTTCAGCAGACCTGCCCTCTTTCCCTTGTCCTTTCTTCCTTCCTTCCTTCCTTCCTTCCTTCCTTCCTTCCTTCCTTCCTTCCTTCCTTCCTTCCTTCCTCCCTTCCTTCCTCCCATTCTTCTCCTTTAACCCCTCTTCTTTCCCATTCTTTCTTCTCTCCCTTACTCACGCCAACCTTTCTCCTTGTTTCTATTCTTCCCCTCATTTTCCTGCTCTTTTCTCACCCTTTCATCCTGCCACTTAACACCCTTTCCCCCCTTTTTTCTCCCTTTCTTCCTATTCTTCTCCTCCATTTCCCTCTCTTTTCCCTCATTCCTTCCTTTCTTCTCTTCCCTTTCCCCTCCTCTTCTGCCTTCCTTTCCTCTTTTCTTCCCTTCCTACCTTTGCCTTTGGCTTGCTAGGAGCTCAGAGGCCTGGTGAGGACTGCATCTCATGTTTCCCTTGTGCAGTCAGGAATAAAATATTGCCTTCCACCCTTGCAAAGTTCTGGCCCAAATAGGAAAGAGATAGAAATGAGAAGCTGGGATGGAAAAGTGTGTGTGTGTGTGTGTGTGTGTGTGTGTGTGTGTGTGTGTGTGTGTGTGTGTTTGCACGTGCACATGCTGGGAGTGATGAGATGGAAAGCAGCCCCAAGAACAGGTAAAATATCTCTCAAACAGAAGTGATAATTTTTTATTAGTGTAGAATGTATATTTACATTGTACTTATAATTACATTATATATAGTCACAAGAGATGAACCCCACAGGGAAGATCCTATCTTTATGATGTCTGAAGAAATTTATAAATAGTATAGAAGCTTGACAGCATCCTATTGGCATGGCCTTGGCTGCACTGTCAGCCCCCTTTCAAAGGAATAGCAGAGGCAAAGCACCCAGTAAAGGCTAATTACAAGTGGCTGGGCTCTGCTGCTCCTACCAGGCCCAGGAGTCTGAGGGAAGTGAAGAGGAGGAGAAGGAACTTGGAAGACCACACAGGTGCTTGAGTGGAGAGGAGGAATTTGGGGAAAGCCACTACTGGGGAAACTAGACAGGGCTTGGCCAGGAAGGACATTGTTGGCTGGGATTAGGGCACTGATCTCAGATATTCCTGGATTCCGAGCAGCTGCTTACAAACTTGAGGTGTTCCCAGCACAGAGCTAAGTCCAGGCAGACATGGGCACAATGGATCTTTCTCTTGAGGTCTCTAAACTTGGAGGCAGACATGTGGAGGAATGGTGTGGGTGTGGGCAATGGCAGTGATGGAAAGTGGACTGGGATCCAGAAAGCCTTTTTAGAAGGTGTTAGGAGCAATAGTTAGAAGTAAAATGGGGACTGTTAGAATAGTTAGAAGTAATGGGGAATATTAGAAGCAATAGTTAGAAGTAAAATGGGGGCTGTTAGAATAGTTAGAAGTAATGAGGAATATTAGAAGCAATAGTTAGAAGTAAAATGGGGCACTCACTCAGCAATGGCAAGATCACCATGGCAAGCAGAGACTGACTAGAGACTGGCTGCTCTGATAAGTGGCACTCACCCAGCAGTGACAAGGTCACCATGGCAACCTGGGGGCCAAGGCCAGAGACTGACCAGAGACCCTCTGTGAGCTGATATGGTAATGAGATAGCCCTAAGGTGGCTATCAGCAGCCAGGATGACTGAGGGGAAAAAAATGGGCATAAGAACCCCAGCAAAAGCTCAGACAATTGTCAGTCAACTCAGAGAGACAGGCTCCTCATCCCTCTCTGAGTTCATACCCGCTGGGAGTAGAAGCAGCAGCCCATGGGACCTGTAGGCAGCCAGGCATGGATAGGAGCAAGGCCTGGACTCTGGACACTGCCCGCTGACCAAGTGGAGTTGCATGTGAGTGCCCCAGGGGGTTAGGGATAGGACAACAAGGTACTTGAAAGAACAAAGGAAGAAAGGGACTTGGTTTAATTAACATGTGTGAAGAGTGAATAAAGTTTGGCAATTGAATTAACATAATCTGCCTCCTGACTACTGAGTTTAGCCCTTGTGACAGGAGGGGCCCTGGGGAGCTGTGCAGATGACAAGGAGCATCATGAGTTTAAAGCCAGCCTGGGATATGTATAGCAAGACCTGGTCCTAAAAATGTTCTTGGGGGTGAGGCGCATTAGGTAGTGTTTGCCTTGTAAGCCTAACTACCTGAGTTTGATCCCCAGAACCCATATAAAAGAGCCAGGTGCGGTGCTGCAGCCTTATAATCATAGCACTGGGGAGGTGATATAGGAGAGTCCCTGGAGCTGAGTGGCCAGCCAGTCTAGCCTATTTGGTGAATTCCAGGCCAGTGAGAGACCCTATCTGAAAAACTTCCAATGCATTCCTGGGACTAACACACAAAATTGTCTTTTATCCCCATTGCCTGTGTGCATGTATACGTGCATACACACATGCACTGCACACACATGAACATACAAATACACATCCACACACACACAATAGTTTTTATTTTTAAATTTTTAAAATTTTGCGAGCAGAGTGAGTGTGGTAGTTTGAATAGATCATCCCCAAGACATTCACTGTTTTATTAGTTTGTAATTTGCATCTGCACCCACCTGGCTGGAGGCAGTATCACTGGGAAGATCTTAAGGTATGGTAGTGGGTGAAATTTCAATCTAGAGATATGCAAAGCATGCCTAGCTGGAGTTCCTGAGGTGTGCTGTGCTATGTGGCTTTTGGCTTGTGGCTTTGTTCTCTGTTTGGTCCTGTGAAGGCAGGCCAGCTTCTTCTGCCATTAAGGAACTTCCCCTGGATCGATAAGCTTCAATAAATCCCTTCCTCGATAACTGTACCTGGTCTGGAAGTTCATCTCAGCAAACCTGAACCTGTCTGCTACAGAGAGGTAGAGAGAAGAGAGACAGATAGGCTAGGCACCCCAGGCCCCCATCTGCTACAAATGAACTCCAGACACATGTGTCACTTTGTACATCTGGATTTGGGTGAGTGTGAGGGAATCACACATGGGTTGTTAGGCTTTGCAGGCAAGTACCTTAGCCAGTAAGCCATTTCTCCAGCCCATCTACCACATTCTTAACAAAAGCATCCTTGGGTGAGAGAAGCAGATGTTGGGAGAGAAATCTGGTTAAAGCAGATTTAGAGTGAGTAGGAGACCCAGGAAGGCAAGAAGAGTCACCCTGAGATCCTGTCCATGGATGGATCTTGTAGAAAAAAAGCCCAAAGGTTATGCTGAGAACAGTCTGAAAACTTTTAGCAGCTGAACAGACCAGATTCCAGCTGAGGAGAGGATGGCAGGAGTAGTGACAAGAAACCCTCCCTAGAAGCCAAGGTCAGCAATGAGCCCATCTGGGCCACAGACAAAAGTGGCCTGGACAGGGATGAAATGACTGGACCTGCAGCAGGCACCCAGGCCTGCATGCTGGACACACTGCAGACTTCCTGCCTGGGTTGAGAAATGTCCTGAATAATTATCCTGGCTTTGCTTTGATGCTTTGAGACTTGAATCCTGGCTCTGGTTCTGTCTGACCTCTTGACAAAGTGGCAGTGGGTCCCCTACAGTTATCAACCAGAGCCTGGAAGAGAGCAGAAGGTGGAGCCTGCCCAGTGTCTTCTCAATGTTCAACCAGACTCAGAACCAGGAGTTTAAAGAGGTTGAGAGGGCCTTTGAGGGGATTAAGAGAACACATGAAATTATTCAAGGAGAGCTGAAGAGATAGCTCAGCAGTTAAGGTGCTTGCTTGCAAAGCCTGAGGCCTGGATTCAATTCCCCACTGTCAACATGAGGCCATATACACAAAGTGCCATGTGCATCTGGAGGTTATTTGCAGTGGCAAGAAACCCTTGTGCATTCTGCTAAACCCATTCTCTCTCTCTCTCCCTTGCAAATAAATGAATAAAAATATTTCTAAAAGAAAATTATTCAAGGAGACCTCAGTGGCTGCACATGCTGTATCATTCTCCATGGCCATCATGGCATGTCACCTTGCCTGGAGATGTCACTTGCTGCCCCCTTTACATATATGTGAGTGTATGTCATGTGACCTCAGGCAAGGCCTTTCCCTCTCTGAGCCTCAGCTTCCCTCTTGGGGTTGGTGTAGTCTTGAAATGAGGGGCTGAGTGTGGAGCCTTCCAGCATGCCAAATTACAGTAAGCACTCAGAGAGAGTGGATCCCAGAGCTCAGGGAAGGAGGAGCCTGAACTGAGGTTCTTTGGCAGCAGAAGTCAGGTGAGCAGTCTTGGTGAAGGGTGTGTGGCCATCTGGATTCAGTAGATCATGGCTGCTCAGGGCTCTTGTCTCTGTCAGGACTTCACCATCATGGAGCAGAATTAGGATGGCTTCACTGACAAGGAGGACATGAGGAACAGCTTTACTGCACTGGCTGGATGATGTAGTAATGGGGAGAACTTGAGGCTGGTGGGAGGTGTTGCTGTGTGCAGGCTGCCAATAAGCAATAGGAGACTGGGGAAATACCAAGGTAAGGGCACTGATTGATGGGATGTGAGCTTAGTGTTCTTCTGTGCCCATCATGCTCCTGCTCCACCTCCCTCCTCCAGGTTGCATCAATGTCAAAAATGAGGAGTTGGATGCCATAGTGAAGAAGGACCAAGGGCCCATCAACTTCACAATCTACCTGACCATGTTTAGGGAGAAACTTTAGGGTGAGGGAGGCTCTCAGGAGATGGGGGAGGGGCTAGGGATATGTGGTAGACATGTCTCCCTATGGGTCCCTGATGTTAACATAACCACAGATGACATGGTATGTCCCTCCCCAGACACCATCCCCTGGAAGCACACACCATCCCAGGCCATGCATCAGTTTCCACCTAGGCTCATTACCCACAATCAAGACAGCACCTTCCACTTCCTTCCTATTACCACCCCTACTTTTTTTTGTCTAGCCCAGGCTGACCTGGAATTCACGTGTAGTCTCAGGCAGGCCTTGAAATCACCATGATCCTCCTGCCTCCTGTGTTCTGGGATTATAGCATGTACCATCATGCCCAGTTTATTTCCGTCATCTCCCTGCCTCTTTTGCTTCTCTGCCCCTGTTGATGATGAGTGACAGGCAGAGAAGTGCGATGGGGGAAAGCGGTTCTAAAATCCACTGTGGCTGACTGAGCCCATTGCCAAACAAGTTACCTCGTCCAATTCTGTAGTCAGTATAGTCCCAGTGAAAGGATCAGAGAGCTGTGTTCAGAGAGGTCATGTTAGTTGTTCCAGGTGCCCTGAGAAAAGAATAACGGTAGGAGAAAAAGACAATGACATTAGAATAAAAGAGAGAATAATGGAGAGAGGGAGGGGATATGATGGATAGCAGAGTTGTGAAGGGGAAAATGGTGGGGGGAGGAAATATCATGGTTTATTGTCTGTAAGTACAGAAGTTATCAATAATTAAAAAAAAAAAAGACCAGGCGTGGTGGCACATGCCTTTAATTACAGCACTTGGGAGGCAGAGGTAGGAGGATCACCATGAGTTTAAGGCCACCCTGACAATACAGAGTGAATTCCAGGTCAGCCTGGTCTATAGTGAGACCCTACCTTGAAAAACCAAGAAAAACCAAAAACTCAAAAAAACAAAAATAAAAGGTCACCCAAGAAAAGTCACAGAGTTACTTGGTTATGAAAACTCTTAGTGGACTAGGGATGTAGCTCAATGGTAAATCATTTGCCTGGTGTGGTAGTTTGAATATATGTCCCCCAGTATATTCTGTGTTTTATTAGTTTATAGTTTGCATCTGCAATCACCTTGATAGAGGCAATGTCACTGGGGCTGGTCTTAAGGTGTGGTGATGGTTTGAAATTCCATTGTAAAGATATGCAAAGTGTGCCTAATAGGAGTTCCTGAAATGAGCTGTGGCTTTTGGCTGTAGTTTTGCTCTGTGTGCTGTGCACCTGGTTGGTTTTCTCTCTCTGCTTGGCCCTGTGAAGGCAGGCCACTTCTCCTGCCATTATGGAACTTCCCCTGGATCTGTGAGAGCTTCAGTAAATAATATCCCTTCCTCCATAACTGTGCCTGGTCTGGAAGTTCATCTCAGAGAACCTGAAGCAGTCTGCTACACCTGGCATACAGAAGGGTCTGGGCTTGGTCTGGAGAATGGAAAATATTGTTATTACATTATATGCAATATATGCAAATTGAATGATTATAATGAGGATGAAGCTTGTGAGTCATTCAGTTTCATTTGAATTAATAAACTTGGGTGGGAGAGATGGAATAAAAAATTAAAGCCAGGTATGGTGGCACATGCCTTTAATTACAGCTCTCAGGAGGCAGAGGTAGAAGGATTGCCATGAGTTCAAGGACACCCTGAGAATACACAGTGAATTCCAGGTCAGCTTGGGCTACAGCAAAAGTCTACCTAAACAAACAAAAAAAAAAAAAAAAGTTTATACTAACTCCCTGGGTTGTAGTACAACTGTAAAAAAAATATAGGTTTCTGGGCTGGAGAGATGGTGTAGCGATATAGGCACTTGCCTGTGAAGCCAAAGCACCCAGTTCTGATTCCCAGGACCCACATAAGCCAGATATACCAAGTGGGCCCATGTGTGTGGCTGGATACCCTGGCAGGCCCATTCTGTCTCTCCTTGCCTCTTTCCCTCTCTCTCAAATAAATAAATAAAATTTAATATTAAAAAATAACTGGGCTGGAGGGATGGCTTAGCAGTTAAGGTGTTTGCCTGCAAAGCCAAAGGACCCAGGTTTGCTTCCCCAGGACCCACATTAGCCAGATGCACAAGGGGGCCTCACAGTGCCCTAACACTACCTACACAAGACCATCATAATGAGGAAAAGATGACATCAAAACAAAAGAGACTGATTGAGAGGGGGAAGGGGTATGATAGAGATTGGAGTTGCAAAAGGAAAGTGGGAAGAAGGAGGGGGAAACTATGGTTTATTGGCTATAACTAAGGAAGTGTCAATAAAAAAGTGTCAATATGAAAAAAACTAAAACAAATATCAATATTTATAAAATAACACATTCTATTGGGCATGATGGCTCATTCCTTTAATCCCAGCACTCCAGAGGCTGAGGAAGGAAGATCACTGTGAGTCTGAGGTGAGCCTGAAACTATACAGTGAATTCCTGGTTAGCCTGGGCTACAGCAAGACATTGCCATATAAAATATAAAACTTAAAGTTTAAAAAAACAACAACACATTTTTCAGTTCTATTATGTCAAGGCAAAGCTTTCTGTGGGTGATCCTGACCCTTGTGCAAAATTTGCACTTAACCTTTGCTCATCACAGGAATTATATACATCTTATTTAAAAATGTGACAACTATGAAAATCTTCCTTTAAAATTTCTTTAATTTCTTTTTTTTTTTTGAAGCAGAGTCTCACTCTAGCCCATGCTGATTGGGAACAACTCACTCTGTAGTCCTAGTCTGGCCTTGAACTCCTACCTCTGCCTTCCAAGTACTGATATTAAAGGTATGTACCACCATGCCTGGCTTTCCAGCTACTGTTCTGAGCAAGTAGCCTAAACTTTGATGTGAAAGATGTCCCCCCAAACAATTGAAATTGTACTCACAACTTTCAAATACTTTTAGAGGTAATAGAACCTCTCTATTTGATCTAAAATTGTTGGCCTATGTTGTATTTATTTTTATATTTAATCAATCTATACCTAAACATAAAAACAGCATCTCTTTGACTTAGCAGTTAAGGCATTTGCCTGCAAAGAAAAAGAATTCTGGTTTGATTCTCCAGCACCCACATAAGCCAGATGCATGAGGGGCACATGCATCTAGAGTTTGTTTGCAGTGGCTAGAGTCCCTGGCATGTTTATTCTCTCTCTGTCTGCTCTCTCTCTCTCTCTCTCTGTTTCCAAATAAATAAAAATTGAAAAAAAAATCTTACAAACAACAGCATCTTTCATCCAAATCATGCAGTTACTTCTTATAAAACAATATCCCTTTTTGAGAATATCACAGTGCTCCATAACAGGCATGAAATCATGAAGCTGCTTTTTAGTGGTTGAAAGTCACAGTTTAGAGACTCCCATGTTGTTCTATACTGGTCATGGAATGCTCAGCATTCACTGAGGGCCCATCTTCACTTATTACATGTTTAGGAGGAGCTTCCATTTGAATCCCTGTGTTCAAATATTAGCAAATGTACCTGCTGGGCTGTGAGGAGTCTTGCTATGCTTCATTGTTCTACACGAAGAGTCAGGTCAGAGCTGATCACTGTTTCATAGGTGTGCTCTGTAAGGTAACCAGGAGGAGCAGCACATATGCTAACATTGGAATAATACAGGAAAGACTCAAAAGGCCTTGCACAAGAATGACAGGCAATATTGTGAAATAGTCCATATTTTATACTCACACATACATACACAGAAACATTTCTTTGATAACATTTTTCACTCAAGTATTGTCTCTTTCCTATCTTGTAAATATTATCTTCTTATGGAAATAATGCCTACTCTTGTATGAACATAGTAATATTGACTCAAAATATCATGATTAACTAGGAAAATACCGTCTAAAAATCCATAATTGCAATTGAGAAATTGAGTATATACTTACTCTATTCTCATTACTTCATAAACAAATTTATTATTTATCTATGATACCCATTGAAGTTACCTTTAAATTACTGTGACAAAGCACCCAACCAAAAGCTGCTTGTGGGAGTAAAAGATTCACTTTGGCTTACAGACTTGAGGGGAAGCTTCATGATGGCAAAGGAAAGAATGGCATGAGCAGAGGCTGGACATCACCTCTGCCACAGCAGGTGGAAAAGCACAGCATGACAGTGACCTGAACACTGGCAAGGCAAAGCTGGTTATCACACCCATAAGTTTTCTCCCAATGACACACCTCAACTCCAGCAAGGCTCCAACTCCCTAACTGCCACCAGCTGAGTAAAAAGCATTCAGAATACATGAGTTTTCAACCTATTAACAGTGCAGAATCGCTCCATTTTCAGTTCATCAACATTTATACATGGAGGATGGAGGAGACCAAATAAATAAGTCATCAAAACAGAGGAAGGCCTATTTGGAAAGAAGAGGGTCTGCAGTGGAATGGGGGAGAGGGACCAAAAGAAGGTAATTTGCTGGGTGTAAAATCAAATTATATGCTCATGTAGTTAAATTCACATCAAAATATACTGGTGAATTGAGAAGTATGTTAAAACATAACATTTGGAGGCAAAATGATCATATTTATTGTACATATAAATAATTTTTGGCTCTTTCTGTAGTTGTCTCATGTGTATTAAAACTGCACATGACTTTTCCAAATCCTACCTAGTCATCTGTCATCTCCACCTCAGAGCTGAGACTTAGCCACTATCACAGGAAGCTTAGGAGAAGCCAAGACCACAGGGCCTGCTGGCACCACATGTGCTCCTATAAAAGTAGCTTTAAAATGAGCTACTTAGAGCTTCATGCCTCTTCAGCACCTGCAAGCCCTTCTATTGCCACTCCCCGGAAATCTCCACCCAGAAGCCTTGATTAGAAGTGGGAACAGAAGGAGACTAGGGTTAAAGATGTCCTAGAGAAAAGATGACCTTTCCTTTCCTTTTCTGTGTTGCTGTCTTGCTGGGGTGAGAGCTCCCTCAGGAAGTACATGTTGTAGCTGTATGACAAAGAGACATATATGAATTTCTCCATAACCACACTCATCTCTCTTATTGTTTCCTCCACAGCTACAGTCCTGGTGAGATATTAACCTGAATGCAGAATGTTCTTTGGATCACCAGGCATTCATGACTACAGTATATCTGCAGCTATCACATTTGGAGACCCACCTAATGCCACCCTTTCATTCAATTTCTGTCTGGCTTCATCTAAAATTCTCATTGAGCCACTGTATAGACAGCAATCAGGCCTCTAACAGCCTCTCACACAGAAAAGCAAACTTATTTATCAGGAAACTTATAACAAACTTACAGACAGCAGGGATTGTGGAGAGTTAAATGTGACAAATCTGGAGGAAAAATTATCCTGGGCAATTTTTTTATTTGTTTTTGTTTTTTGAGGTAAAGTCTCACTGTAGCCCAAGTTGACCTGGAATTCACTATGTCGACTGAGGCTGACCTTGGACTCTCAGTGATCCTCCTACCTCAGCCTCCCATGTGCTGGGATTAGAGGTGTGTGCTACCATGCTTGGCTTTATGTTTGCTTCTTTTAAAATTTATTCATTTGAAAGACAGAAAGAGGAAGAGAGAGAATGAGAGTACCAGGGGATCTAGCTGCTGCAAACACACTCCAGATGCATACAATGCCTTGTGCATCTGGCTTATGTAGGTCCTGTGAATCAGACCTGGCTCCTTTGCCTTTGCAGGCAAGTGCCTTAATTGCTAAGGCATCTCTCTAGCCCTGTGTTTGCTTTGTAAAATGACAAATTTATGATGTATTTCTGTGTATGAATTGACATCTTGTGGCCATCTGAGACAGACCCTGTTCTAGATTATAGTTGTTCTATGCTTATTGCTATTTAAGCTAAACCAACTCATGAGATGTTGCTTCTTTCCTCTGAGGTAAATTCATTTGTATGTTAGGACTCACATTTATGGAATGAAATATTATTGACACTTCTCTGAACATGCCAGTTCAGTCTTACATTTTCCCATTTAACTTGTACAGGTCATTTTAGAAGATCCAAATCCAAATGGTTTCAAAAACTCCTGTTGTGACTTCCTCAGTAACTATTTCAATTTTATATTCATGCGCCCCTCTCTAGGCCTCTGCAAACTTGATTCATTCAGACCGTCCACCCCAGGAACTAAATCAGACCTCCACATCCACAAAATGCACCTGCCACACCTACCTACTTCTATCCTGGTGGTCTGAATTCCACACACTGCATGTCCAGGGTCTGGTATTTAATACCCTATTGTCAACTCAGAGTGTCATCTCCAGAGTAGAAGCCCAGGGCCCCGCATTTCAGGATGTCCTCACTGTAAGAAATGAGGTGATGGGTTTGTTTATCTTTGGAGCTCTACTGTCTCCTGTCCCAGGTGGCAGTAATTTTCATGTAGGCACTGTGGTACACTGCCTGTTGCCTCATATTTGAACTGTGTGATTCAGGCCACCTTGCTTACTGTATCACAGAAAACATCCTTGTTCATGGAGGTTTAATATGTGCCAATGCAGTAAGTTGAGTAGGTCTCACACATCCACATATCAAATAAGTGGTTTAGGGAGATAGTTAAAGGCATTTATTTGCAAGCTTAACAGGTCCAGTTCAATTTCCCACCATACACATAAAGACACATGCGCACAGCATACCCACTCCAAGACAATGTCCTGTGGAGGCAGGAGAACCCAGAAGCTTGCAGATCAGCAATAATGGTGCCCATGAAGCAGCAAAATCAAACACTGCACACAGTAAAACAAGTGAAACCCTGTTTCAAGCAAAGTGAAAGTTGTCCTCAGACCTCCACATGTACTCTGGGGCATTCACATGCTAATTCACACAGAAGATACTTGAATCACATCACTTCTCTCTTTAATGGCATCTACTAAATTCCTATATACATGCTGAGTATCACATTAACCAACCAATCTGAAGATCTCATCCAAATAACAGGTTAGGCATCTCTGTTCCTGGAATTCCCTCATCTTCCTTTCCATTCAGTAACTAACCTAGTCTTCCATTCGTGAAGTGTCAGGATTTTTCTGACAGCAGCCTGCCCCTCCCAAACTGTCATTTCTTCACAGGTCTAGTGACTCTAATAATCTCTACCTGCCTATCACCATGGTACCTTAGGTAGACACTTTTCCCAAATTAGAGTGAACTTATAGACTTAGGACTTTCCCAATATTCCTAATCACACTCAGTAGTGCTGGATATTCATTTCTCACACCCCAAAGGCTTTTAGAATTTTGGGTTAAGGCCAGAGACTAGTAAAGCCAAGACTTCACTTATTCTCCTTCCTGCTTTTTCCTTCTAGCATTTAGTACATAACACTGTTGGTTTTTACTTTCTGTCCTTATAACAGGAAAATGAAGGCAATGTCTGTAAGCACACCACACTGAGATTAGAAAATCGGCATGGAGAGGTGAAGACACTTGTGGGTGGCACACTGGAGCTGGGTTTGGACTGTGGCCAGGCCTATCAACAGGGGTCCTCACAGTGCCATCCGGGGAGATCACATGGCCCCTCTACCTGGCCTGACCACCCTACCTGATGCTGAGAGGTCTGATTTCCAAGCAGATTACCATGATCACTTCCTCCACCACCATCTCACCAAATAGAGGCCCAGGAAAATGAACTCTTCTGCTACCTCCTCACCATTTGCACCTCCCTGCCTTTAAGTTTACAATCTCCCCAGTGCTCTGGCAGAAGTGCAGCATTGTGATATCACAGGGTGGTCCACCTTTCCTGGACATGGGGGAGAGTGGGCAGAGCCATCCACCGTTCCTGACAGGAGGGCGGCTTGCAGAGGGTAGTGGGATGAAGCTGTACTGAAGCAGGGACTTTGCAGCTCACAGGGATCTTTCCTCCCACCTACCCACAGAGCACATGCAGGACTCCTGGTGCCTGAGGAGGCTTCATGGGACAAGGTGACTCTGGCCGGGAGTCCTGGCCAGAAGATACCAAGTGCCCACTGTGTGTGCCTGACAACACTATAGTCAACCTACAGGGATTGACCACAATCAGGCCTGGGTTCTGCAACCCTGCCCAGGTTCCCTTGCTCTCCTTTCCTTTCTCCCTCCCCTTGTCTTCCATTTCGCCTACTTTTTCTCTCTCCTTTCTTCCCTCCTTCCTTCCTTTCTCATTTCCTTCCCTCCTTCCTTCTTTTCTTCTTTCTTTCCATTCTTCTCCTGTTTTCCCTTTTCCTTCCTTCCTTTCCTTCCTTCCTTCCTTCCTTCCTTCCTTCCTTCCTTCCCCTCTAATCCATTACCCCTCTTTTTTCTTCCTTCCTTCCTTTCTTCCTTATTTCCTCTTCCTATCCCCCTTTTCCTTCCCACCTTCATTTCCTTCCCTCCATTTTCACCCTTTCCCCCTTCCTTCTTTTCTTTTTTCTTCCCTTTCATCTCACTTTCTTTTTTCCTCTTTCCTTTACTCCCTTTTTTCTCTCGCCTGACTTTTTTCCTTCCTTTCCTCCATTTATCTCCCCATCTCCTTTCCTTTTTGCTCTTGTGTTTTGAGAAAGACTCTATATATAGTCCAGACTTGCCCTCAACCCTTGACCCTCCTACCTCAGTGTATCACTGCAGTTATAGGAGTGCACCACACCGGTTTTTTTTGGGGGGGGCAGTGTGTGTGTGTGTGTGTGTGTGTGTGTGTGTGTGTGTGCACGTGTGGTTTGTGTGGATGTGGATTCATGTTCCAGGGCGGTATGCTGGATCTGGGTGTGGTCCATGGCCAGCCCATCCCCAGGTTTCCTTACAGTGCTTCCCTGGGAGCCCGTGACCCCTTGGTGCAGCGCGATCCTCCTACCTGCTGCGGAGTGCTCTCACTCGCCCTCAGACTTACCATGGCCCCCTCCTCTGCCATCCTGCAGGATGGGGGCTCAGGACAATGAACTCCGCTGCTTCCTCCACACTGCTCACGCTATCCCGCCTTTCAGTTTACAATCTGCTGAGCGGTTTTCCTGGCACACAGACATGCCTCATGTCACCACCGACCCCTCTGCCCTGCTGAGTTGCTGGAGAGAGGCTCAGGAGCAAGAACTCCACTGATCCCACCTTTTTAAAGTGTACAACTTCCCCTCAGGATGCTGGGGGTGAGCCACAGCATTGTGATGTCACGGGCAGTTCCACCTGCCTAAAGCATGGGGAGGCACGTGCACAGGCACATTTGGAGTGATGAGATGGAAAGCAGCCCTAAAAACAAGTAAAATATCTCACCAACAGAAGTGATTGTTTCTTTACTATTCAGTGTGGAACGTATATGTGCAATTACAAGATATGAACCTTACAGGGAAGTTCCTATCTGAAGGCATTTATAAATAGTACAGAAGCTTTACAGCATCCTAATGCTCTGACTTTGGCTGCCCTGTCAGCCCCCTTTCAAAGGCATAACAGAGACAAAGCACCCAGTAAAGACCAATTACAAGTAGTTGGGTGCTGCTGCTCCTACCAGGCCCAGGAATCTGGGAAGTGAAGGGGAGGGAAAAGGAACTGGAAGACCACACACATTCTTGGGTTGAGGTGAGGAATTTGAGAAAGCCTCTCAGGGAAAATTAGACTGAGCTTGGCCAGGGGAGGACATTGTTGGCTGGGATGATCCTAAAAAACAACTATGAGAATTATAATCCAGAGCAACAGGTATCTCAATTGGTCACAGAGATGCCAGGTTACATACAGAAAGACAGTAAATTGGCTTATTCTATGGGGCATATACAGTTCATGATCATTAGGCTCTGGACAGACAGCAATCAATTCTCCTTAACTGCTGAAGGTAATGTTCTTATAATACATGTGTAGATCTTAGGAACTTCAGTTTTAGTTCCTTTTTGTATGCTGTACAGACACAGAAACCACTCTTCAGAAAAAGGGTGCTTATCAGCCACCAAGGACATAATTCCCTGAATTATATTAAGTCTATTGGCCCCCATAATCTGACTATTACCTTATACAGACTTTCTGTATGTGGCATGACATTTACAAGTGACACAGACAAATATTATATCCAAGGTCAGAAATGGCAATTATAGGTGAGAGAAACAAGTTTTGTCTATAAAAAGAGACATTAACTTAGATAAAGAAAGTTAATTAAAATTAAGTGACTAATAAATAAAAGTATGTTACTTAGTACAGGCAAAAGATCTAGAGATATGAAAGGATGTCAAACTAAAAAGAAAAAAGGTTTGATTATTTTTGTCAAGTTTTATATAACCATAAAACCAAAAAATGAACTTTGTATCATTGTGCCAAATGTTGTCTGTTGAAATGAATTTCCCTATTAAATGAGGTTTTGTCTAACATGAATGATATGAGATCAAAACAATATATATGGAGAGGAATTTATGTATTATATCAAAACAGCCAGTTTGTTCATTGGGAAAAACATACAAGTTTAACATGCAGGCATAACTCCTTTTTATGGTTTGTTTGTTTGTTTGTTTGTTTGTTTTTTCAAGGTAGGGTCTCACTCTAGCCCATGCTGACCTGGAACTCACTGTGTAGTCTCAGGGTGTCCTCAAACTCACGATGATCCTCCTACCTATGTCTCCTGAGTTCTGGCATTAAAGACATGTGCCACCACACCCAGCTCCCAGGCATAACTCTTAATGGGAATTATTGAAGCCTTCCTTGAAAAAAGATAATCATATTTTAAAGGAAGAAATCTTGTTATAAATAAAAGAGCATACAATCAATAATTAATTCATGAAAAAATGAATCTAAAGTTCTGTATGAAAATATCTATTAAAAGAAAATTTATTGATTAATTGATTGATTTATTGATTGTTTTCAGATAGAGAGAGGAAGAGAGAGAGAATGGGTGCGCCAGGGCCTCCAGCCACTGCAAACAAACTCCAGATGCATGTGCCACATATGCATCTAGCTTATGTTGGAACTGGAGAATTGATCCTGGGTCCTTAGGCTTTGCAGGTATATGCCTTAATTGCTACACAATCTCTCCAGCCCTGAAAACAACTTTTATAAACATTAATAGAAGTATAATAATAAGTAAGAGTAAAATTGGATTTACTAAGACTTGAATTTTGTTTATGGAAATTTAATAGTCCTTAATAACAATACCTTCTAATAATGTAATTTTAAGAAGTTCAATTTCTTTTTTTTTTTTTTGAGGTAATGTTTCACTCTAGTCCAGGCTGACCTGGAATTCCCTATGTGGTCTCAGGGTGTCCTTGAACTCAGAGCAAACCTCCTACCTCTCCCTCTTGAGTGCTGGGATTAAAGGCATGCACCACCATGCCCGACTCAGTTCAATATCTTTTAACTTAGAGGTATCTGGGACCAGTCCTGTGGTTAGAAGAAAATAGTTCTTTTTAATGGTAATGAAGTTGGGTCCATCATTGTTGGCCTTTGAACCCATAATAATTTGTAGAATGGATGTTAACTCAGTCTCACTTCTCTACACTGGAAATGGATAATAAGGAGTTGTAAATTCTCTACTCTTATGGGCTAGACCTTGGACAACCATAAGAGGAAACCAAGAAAGTCAGCTATAGTTAAAAATAACTTTTACAGGGCTGGAGAGATGGATTAGCGGTTAAGGCACCTGCCTGCTAAGCCTAAGAACCCCGTTCCAGTCTCCAGGTTGCACATTTAGCCAGATGCAAAGTGACGCAAGGGTGCAATGCTACACTTGCCTACAAGGGGCGCACGCACCTGGATTTCATTCACAGCAGCTGAGAGACTGCTGGCATGCCCATTCTCTATCTGTCTCCCTCTCCTTCTCTCTGTCTCTCTCCAAAAAATAAAAATATTCAAAAAATTTTTAAAAATAACTTTTACATTGAAATGTGATGGCATTGGGATTTTAGCTTTGCAGCATAAAAGACATAACCATATAAGGTAATATGTAATGTGTCCTGTTAGCAAAATTTATAGATTGATCTCATCCTAAGAAATGTTTCAAGAATGTCTTATAAATGTTCATATATAATGTACAATTATTATGTTACACAGGTAAATGATCATAATGAGAAAAATAATATGCTCATTTTGGAAAACTAAAACTGGTGAAAATAAAGTATACAGAGTACTGCTTCAAAAATAACTTTTTATTTATTTATTTATTTATTTATTTATTTATTTATTTATTTATTTTTTTTTTTGAGGTATGGTCTCACTCTAGTCCAGGCTGATCTGGAATTCACTATGTAGTCTTAGGGTGGCCTCAAACTCATGGTGATCCTCCTACCTCTGCCTCACAAGGGCTGGGATTAAAGGCATGTGCCACCATACATGGCTAAAAAAATAACTTTTAAATAAAACTTGATACAAGGAAATATATTTAATGTAGCTTAACATTTGGAGGCATTTAGAATTAATGAATTGTAATATGATAACAGATTTTTAAAAGTTATTAATTAAGATAGTTAAAGATAACATCTTGACATTTCTGTCCAAAATATGTATTGTTAACCAGTTATGTCATCATATCCAGGATATAAATTGTGATTGAAATTCCTCAAGTTGTCAACCTTAAGACCTCAGGTCAATGATATTAACCTGTGACTGGTAATGTTTGTAACTCAGCCAGATTAGCTATGATCCTATGTCCACCTTTTAATTACTCGAAAAACTGAGCCTTAACATCAAGGTTTACTCATTAGTATTTAATCTTCTCCTAGAAGATTAAAGATACTGTAACTATGACATGTCCTTGTCTCATTCATTCTGGTTCTGCTAGATGGTCATTGCTGAAATTATAAGTCTTATAAAAATGATTTAGTTAGGGCTGGAGAGATGGCTTAGGGGTTAAGGCGCCTGCCTCCTAAGCCTAAGAACACTGGTTCCATTCTCCAGCGGTTCCAATCTCCAGGTCCCACGTTTAGCCAGATGCAAAGTGACGCAAGGGCGCAATGCCGCACTTGGCCACAAGGGGCGCACGCATCTGGATTTCGTTCGCAGCAGCTGAGACACTGCTGGCGTGCCCATCTCTGTCTTCCTCTCCCTCTCTCTCTCCCTCTCTCACTCTCTGTGTCTCTCTCCAAAAAATAATTTAAAAAATAAAAAAATGATTTAGTTAATATGAACTGTCATAAATTAACTTATAAAATCACCCAATGGTTAGAGGTGTTTACTTACAAGATTACTTTATGTCTGTCAGAATGTCTCTATTATATGTAAAATTCAAGTTGCTTTAGCTCAATAAGCACATTCTACTTTCAAAGTCTCAGTCAAGTTAAACAGTTGTTTCATTACTGGAATCTTAAATTCATTGCTTATAGATATATTGATACTTAAAACATGTTCCTTGCTCTAGGACACAGCCACATGTCCAAATGATCTTTATAGATGAATATACCAAGTGGGCCCATGTGTGTGGCTGGATACCCTGGCAGGCCCATTCTGTCTCTCCTTGCCTCTTTCCCTCTCTCTCAAATAAATAAATAAAATTTAATATTAAAAAATAACTGGGCTGGAGGGATGGCTTAGCAGTTAAGGTGTTTGCCTGCAAAGCCAAAGGACCCAGGTTTGCTTCCCAGGACCCACATTAGCCAGATGCACAAGGGGGCCTCACAGTGCCTAACACTACCTACACAAGACCATCATAATATGAGGAAAAGATGACATCAAAACAAAAGAGACTGATTGAGAGGGGGAAGGGGTATGATAGAGATTGGAGTTGCAAAAGGAAAGTGGGAAGAAGGAGGGGGAAACTATGGTTTATTGGCTATAACTAAGGAAGTGTCAATAAAAAGTGTCAATATGAAAAAACTAAAACAAATATCAATATTTATAAAATAACACATTCTATTGGGCATGATGGCTCATTCCTTTAATCCCAGCACTCCAGAGGCTGAGGAAGGAAGATCACTGTGAGTCTGAGGTGAGCCTGAAACTATACAGTGAATTTCTGGTTAGCCTGGGCTACAGCAAGACATTGCCATATAAAATATAAAACTTAAAGTTTAAAAAAACAACAACATTTTTCAGTTCTATTATGTCAAGGCAAAGCTTTCTGTGGGTGATCCTGACCCTTGTGCAAAATTTGCACTTAACCTTTGCTCATCACAGGAATTATATACATCTTATTTAAAAATGTGACAACTATGAAAATCTTCCTTTAAAATTTCTTTAATTTCTTTTTTTTTTTTGAAGCAGAGTCTCACTCTAGCCCATGCTGATTGGGAACAACTCACTCTGTAGTCCTAGTCTGGCCTTGAACTCCTACCTCTGCCTTCCAAGTACTGATATTAAAGGTATGTACCACCATGCCTGGCTTTCCAGCTACTGTTCTGAGCAAGTAGCCTAAACTTTGATGTGAAAGATGTCCCCCCAAACAATTGAAATTGTACTCACAACTTTCAAATACTTTTAGAGGTAATAGAACCTCTCTATTTGATCTAAAATTGTTGGCCTATGTTGTATTTATTTTTATATTTAATCAATCTATACCTAAACATAAAAACAGCATCTCTTTGACTTAGCGGTTAAGGCATTTGCCTGCAAAGTCAAAGGATTCTGGTTTGATTCTCCAGCACCACATAAGCCAGATGCATGAGGGGCACATGCATCTAGAGTTTGTTTGCAGTGGCTAGAGTCCTGGCATGTTTATTCTCTCTCTGTCTGCTCTCTCTTCTCTCTCTCTCTGTTTCCAAATAAATAAAAATTGAAAAAAATCTTACAAACAACAGCATCTTTCATCCAAATCATGCAGTTACTTCTTATAAAACAATATCCCGTTTTTGAGAATATCACAGTGCTCCATAACAGGCATGAAATCATGAAGCTGCTTTTTAGTGGTTGAAAGTCACAGTTTAGAGACTCCCATGTTGTTCTATACTGGTCATGGAATGCTCAGCATTCACTGAGGGCCCATCTTCACTTATTACATGTTTAGGAGGAGCTTCCATTTGAATCCCTGTGTTCAAATATTAGCAAATGTACCTGCTGGGCTGTGAGGAGTCTTGCTATGCTTCATTGTTCTACATGAAGAGTCAGGTCAGAGCTGATCACTGTTTCATAGGTGTGCTCTGTAAGGTAACCAGGAGGAGCAGCACATATGCTAACATTGGAATAATACAGGAAAGACTTGAAAGGCCTTGCACAAGAATGACAGGCAATATTGTGAAATAGTCCATATTTTATACTCACACATACATACACAGAAACATTTCTTTGATAACATTTTTCACTCAAGTATTGTCTCTTTCCTATCTTGTAAATATAATATCTTCTTATGGAAATAATGCCTACTCTTGTATGAACATAGTAATATTGACTCAAAATATCATGATTAACTAGGAAAATACCGTCTAAAAATCCATAATTGCAATTGAGAAATTGAGTATATACTTACTCTATTCTCATTACTTCATAAACAAATTTATTATTTATCTATGATACCCATTGAAGTTACCTTTAAATTACTGTGACAAAGCACCCAACCAAAAGCTGCTTGTGGGAGTAAAAGATTCACTTTGGCTTACAGACTTGAGGGGAAGCTTCATGATGGCAAAGGAAAGAATGGCATGAGCAGAGGCTGGACATCACCTCTGCCACAGCAGGTGGAAAACCACAGCATGACAGTGACCTGAACACTGGCAAGGCAAAGCTGGCTATCATTTATACATGGAGGATGGAAGAGACCAAGAAATAAGACATCAAAACAGAGGAAGGGCTATTTGGAAAGAAGAGGGTCCTCGGTGGAATGGGGGAGAGGGACCAAAAGAAGGTAATTTGCTGGGTATTCAATCAAATCATATGCTCATGTATTTAAATTCACATCAAAATATAATGGTGAATTGAGAAGTATGTTAAAACATAACATTTGGAGGTGAAATGATCATATTCATTGTACATATAAATAATTTTTGGCTCTTTCTGTAGTTGTCTCGTTTATATTAAAACTGCATGTGACTTTTCCAAATCCTATCTTGTCATCTGTCATCTCCACCTCAGAGCTGAGACTTAGCCACTATCACAGGAAGCTTAGGAGAAGCCAAGACCACAGGGCCTGCTGGCACCACATGGAGCTCCTATAAATGTAGCTTTAACATGAGCTACTTAGAGCTTCATGCCTCTTCGGCACCTGCAAGCCCTACTATTGCCATTCCCCGGAAATCTCCACCCAGAAGCCTTGACTAGAAGTGGGGAATTACCTAGGAACAGAAGGAGACTAGGGTTAAAGATGTCCTAGAGAAAAGATGACCTTTCCTTTCCTTTTCTGTGTTGCTGTCCTGCTGGGGTGAGAGCTCCCTCAGGAAGCACATGTTGTAGCTGTATGACAAAGAGACATATATGAATTTCTCCATAACTACACTCATCTCTCTGATTGTTTCCTCCACAGCTACAGTCCTGGTGAGATATTAACCTGAATGCAGAATGTTCTTTGGCTCACCAGGCATTCATGACTACAGTATATCTGCAGCTATCACATTTGGAGACCCACCTAATGCCACCCTTTCATTCAATTTCTGTCTGGCTTCATCTAAAATTCTCATTGCGCCACTGTATAGACAGCAATTAGGCCTATAACAGCCTCTCACATAGAAAATCAAACTTATTTATCAGGAAACTTATAACAAACATACAGACAGCAGGGATTGTGGAGAGTTAAATGTGACAAATCTGGAGGAAAAATTATCCTGGGAAATTTTCTAATTTGTTTTTGTTTTTTGAGGTAAAGTCTCACTGTAGCCCAAGTTGACCTGGAATTCACTATGTCGACTGAGGCTGACCTTGGACTCTCAGTGATCCTCCTACCTCAGCCTCCCATGTGCTGGGTTTAGAGGTGTGTGCTACCATGCTTGGCTTTATGTTTGCTTCTTTTAAAATTTATTCATTTGAAAGACAGAAAGAGGAAGAGAGAGAATGAGAGTACCAGGGGATCTAGCTGCTGCAAACACACTCCAGATGCATACAATGCCTTGTGCATCTGGCTTATGTAGGTCCTGCCAATAAAACCTGGCTCTTTTGCCTTTGCAGGCAAGTGCCTTAATTGCTAAGGCATCTCTAGCTCTGTGTTTGCTTTGTAAAATGACAAATTTATGATGTATTTCTGTGTATGAATTGACATCTTGTGGCCATCTGAGACAGACCCTGTTCTAGATTATAGTTGTTCTATGCTTATTGCTATTTAAGCTAAACCAACTCATGAGATGTTGCTTCATTCCACTGAGGTAAATTCATTTGTATGTTAGGACTCACATTTATGGAATGAAATATTATTGACACTTCTCTGAACATGCCAGTTCAGTCTTACATTTTCCCATTTAACTTGTACAGGTCATTTTAGAAGATCCAAATCCAAATGGTTTCAAAAACTCCTCTTGTGACTTTCTCAGTAACTATTTCAATTTTATATTCATGCACCCCTCTCTAGGCCTCTGCAAACTTGATTCATTCAGACCACCCCCCCCAGGAACTAAATCAGACCTCCACACCACAAAATGCACCTGCCACACCTACCTACTTCTATCCTGGTAGTCTGAATTCCACACACTGCATGTCCAGGGTCTGGTCTTTCATATCCTATTGTCAACTCAGAGTGTCATCTCCAGAGTAGAAGCCCAGGACCCAGAATTTCAGGATGTCCTCACTGTGAGAAATGGGGTGATGGGCTTGTTTAGCTTTGGAACTCTACTGTCTCCTCTCCCAGGTGGCAGTAATTTTCATGTAGGCACTGTGATACACTGCCTGTTGCCTCATATTTGAACTGTGTGATTCAGGCCACCTTGCTTACTATATCACAGAAAACATCCTTGTTCATGGAGGTTTAATATGTGCCAATGCAGGAAGTTCAGTAGGTCTCACACATCCACATATCAAATAAGTGGTCTAGGGAGATAGTTAAAGGCATTTATTTGCAAGCTTAACAGGTCCAGTTCAATTTCCCACCGTACACATAAAGACACATGCACACAGCATGCCAACTCCAAGACAATGTCCTGTGGAGGCAGGAGAACCCAGAAGCTTGCAGATAAGCAATAATGGTGCCCATGAAGCAGTAAAATCAAACACCGCACACAGTAAAACAAGTGAAACCCTGTGTCAAGCAAAGTGAAAGTTGTCCTCAGACCTCCACATGTACTCTGGGGCATTCACATGCTAATTCACACAGAAGATACTTGAATCACAACACTTCACTCTTTAATGGCATCTTCTAAATTCCTATATACATGCTGAGTATCACATTAAACAACCAATCTGAAGATCTCATCCAAATAACAGGTTAGGCATCTCTGTTCCTGGAATACCCTCATCTTCCTTTCCATTCATCAACTGACATAGTCTTCCATTCGTGAAGTGTCAGGATTTTTCTGACAGCAGCCTGCCCCTCCCAAACTGTCATTTCTTCACAGGTCTAGTGACTCTAATAAATCTACCTGCCTATCACCATGGTACCTTAGGTAGACACATTTCCCAAATTAGAGTGAACTTATAAACTTAGGACATTCCCAATATTCCTAATCACACTCAGTAGTGTTGGATATTCATTTCACACCCCAAAGCTTTTAGAATTTTGGGTTAAGGCCAGAGACTAGTAAAGCCAAGACTTCACTTATTCTCCTTCCTGCTTTTCCTTCTAGTATTTAGTACCTAACACTGTTGGTTTTACTTTCTGTCCTTATAACAGGAAAATGAAGGCAATGTCTGTAAGCACACCACACTGAGATTAGAAAATCGGCATGGAGAGGTGAAGACTTGTGGGTGGCACACTGAGCTGGGTTTGGACTGTGGCCAGGCCTATCAACAGGGGTCCTCACAGTGCCATCTGGGGAGATCACATGGCCCCCTACCTGACCTGACCACCCTACCTGATGCTGAGAGGTCTGATTTCCAAGCAGATTACCATGATCACTTCCTCCACCACCATCTCACCAAATAGAGGCCCAGGAAAATGAACTCTTCTGCTACCTCCTCACCATTTGCACCTCCCTGCCTTTAAGTTTACAATCTCCCAGTGCTCTGGCAGAAGTGCAGCATTGTGATATCACAGGGTGGTCCACCTTTCCTGGACATGGGGGAGAGTGGGCAGAGCCATCCACCGTTCCTGACAGGAGGGCGGTTTGCAGAGGGTAGTGGGATGAAGCTGTACTGAAGCAGGGACTTTGCAGCTCACAGGGATCTTTCCTCCCACCTACCCACAGAGCACATGCAGGACTCCTGGTGCCTGAGGAGGCTTCATGGGACAAGGTGACTCTGGCCGGGAGTCCTGGCCAGAAGATACCAAGTGCCCACTGTGTGTGCCTGACAACACTATAGTCAACCTACAGGGATTGACCACAATCAGGCCTGGGTTCTGCAACCCTGCCCAGGTTCCCTTGCTCTCTCCTTTCCTTTCTCCCTCCCCTTGTCTTCCATTTCGCCTACTTTTTTTCTCTCCTTTCTTCCCTCCTTCCTTCCTTTCTCATTTCCTTCTTCCTCCTTCCTTCTTTTCTTCTTTCTTTCCATTCTTCTCCTGTTTTCCTTTTCCTTCCTTCTTCCTTCCTTCCTTCCTTCCTTCCTTCCTTCCTTCCCCTCTAATCCATTACCCCTCTTTTTTCTTCCTTCCTTCCTTTCTTCCTTATTTCCTCTTCCTATCCCCCTTTTCCTTCCCACCTTCATTTCCCTTCCTCCATTTTCACCCTTTCCCCCTTCTTCCTTCTTTTCTTTTTCTTCCCTTTCATCTCACTTTCTTTTTTCCTTTCCTTTACTCCTTTTTTTCTCTCGCCTGACTTTTTTCCTTCCTTTCCTCCATTTATCTCCCCATCTCCTTTCCTTTTTGCTCTTGTGTTTTGAGAAAGACTCTATATATAGTCCAGACTTGCCCTCAACCCTTGACCCTCCTACCTCAGTGTATCACTGCAGTTATAGGAGTGCACCGCACAGGTTTTTTTTGTGTGTGTGTGTGTGTGTGTGTGTGTGTGTGTGTGCACGTGTGGTTTGTGTGGATGTGGATTCATGTTCCAGGGCGGTATGCTGGATCTGGGTGTGGTCCATGGCCAGCCCATCCCCAGGTTTCCTTACAGTGCCTCCCTGGGAGCCCGTGACCCCTTGGTGCAGCGCGATCCTCCTACCTGCTGCGGAGTGCTCTCACTCGCCCTCAGACTTACCATGGCCCCCTCCTCTGCCATCCTGCAGGATGGGGGCTCAGGACAATGAACTCCGCTGCTTCCTCCACACTGCTCACGCTATCCCGCCTTTCAGTTTACAATCTGCTGAGCTGTTTTCCTGGCACACAGACATGCCTCATGTCACCACCGACCCCTCTGCCCTGCTGAGTTGCTGGAGAGAGGCTCAGGAGCAAGAACTCCACTGATCCCACCTTTTTAAAGTGTACAACTTCCCTCAGGATGCTGGGGGTGAGCCACAGCATTGTGATGTCACGGGCAGTTCCACCTGCCTAAAGCATGGGGGAGGCACGTGCACAGGCACATTTGGAGTGATGATATGGAAAGCAGCCCTAAAAACAAGTAAAATATCTCACCAACAGAAGTGATTGTTTCTTTACTATTCAGTGTGGAACATATATGTAATTACAAGATATGAACCTTACAGGGAAGTTCCTATCTGAAGGCATTTATAAATAGTACAGAAGCTTTACAGCATCCTAATGCTCTGACTTTGGCTGCCCTGTCAGCCCCCTTTCAAAGGCATAACAGAGACAAAGCACCCAGTAAAGACCAATTACAAGTAGTTGGGTGCTGCTGCTCCTACCAGGCCCAGGAGGCTGAGGGAAGTGAAGGGGAGGGAAAAGGAGTGGGAAGACCACACACATTCTTGGGTTGAGGTGAGGAATTTGAGAAAGCCTCTCGGGAAAATTAGACTGAGCTTGGCCAGGGAGGACATTGTTGGCTGGGATGATCCTAAAAAAACAACTATGAGAATTATAATCCAGAGCAACAGGTATCTCAATTGGTCACAGAGATGCCAGGTTACATACAGAAAGACAGTAAATTGGCTTATTCTATGGGGAATATACAGTTCATGATCATTAGGCTCTGGCCAGACAGCAATCAATTCTCCTTAACTGCCGAAGGTAATGTTCTTATAATACATGTGTAGATCTTAGGAACTTCAGTTTTAGTTCCTTTTTGTATGCTGTACAGACACAGAAACCACTCTTCAGAAAAAGGGTGCTTATCAGCCACCAAGGACATAATTCCCTGAATTATATTAAGTCTATTGGCCCCCATAATCTGACTATTACCTTATACAGACTTTCTGTATGTGGCATGACATTTACAAGTGACACAGACAAATATTATATCCAAGGTCAGAAATGGCAATTATAGGTGAGAGAAACAAGTTTTGTCTATAAAAAGAGACATTAACTTAGATAAAGAAAGTTAATTAAAATTAAGTGACTAATAAATAAAAGTATGTTACTTAGTACAGGCAAAAGATCTAGAGATATGAAAGGATGTCAAACTAAAAAAGAAAAAGGTTTGATTATTTTTGTCAAGTTTTATATAAACATATAAAACCAAAAATGAACTTTGTATCATTGTGCCAAATGTTGTCTGTTGAAATGAATTTCCCTATTAAATGAGGTTTTGTCTAACATGAATGATATGAGATCAAAACAATATATATGGAGAGGAATTTATGTATTATATCAAAACAGCCAGTTTGTTCATTGGGAAAAACATACAAGTTTAACATGCAGGCATAACTCCTTTTTATGGTTTGTTTGTTTGTTTGTTTGTTTTTTCAAGGTAGGGTCTCACTCTAGCCCATGCTGACCTGGAACTCACTGTGTAGTCTCAGGGTGTCCTCAAACTCACGATGATCCTCCTACCTATGTCTCCTGAGTTCTGGCATTAAAGACATGTGCCACCACACCCAGCTCCCAGGCATAACTCTTAATGGGAATTATTGAAGCCTTCCTTGAAAAAAGATAATCATATTTTAAAGGAAGAAATCTTGTTATAAATAAAAGAGCATACAATCAATAATTAATTCATGAAAAGAATGAATCTAAAGTTCTGTATGAAAATATCTATTAAAAGAAAATTTATTGATTAATTGATTGATTTATTGATTGCTTTGAGATAGAGAGAGGAAGAGAGAGAGAGAATGGGTGCGCCAGGGCCTCCAGCCACTGCAAACAAACTCCAGATGCATGTGCCACATATGCATCTAGCTTATGTTGGAACTGGAGAATTGATCCTGGGTCCTTAGGCTTTGCAGGTATATGCCTTAACTGCTACACAATCTCTCCAGCCCTGAAAACAACTTTTATAATCGTTAATAGAAGTATAGTAATATGTAAGAGTAAAATTGGATTTACTAAGACTTGAATTTTGTTTATGGAAATTTAATAGTCCTTAATAACAATACCTTCTAATAATGTAATTTTAATAAGTTCAATTTCTTTTTTTTGAGGTAATGTTTCACTCTAGTCCAGGCTGACCTGTAATTCCCTATGTGGTCTCAGGGTGACCTTGAACTCAGAGCAAACCTCCTCCTACCTCTCCCTCTTGAGTGCTGAGATTAAAGGCATGCACCACCATGCCCGACTCAGTTCAATATCTTTTAACTTAGAGGTATCTGGGACCAGTCCTGTGGTTAGAAGAAAATAGTTCTTTTTAATGGTAATGAAGTTTGGTCCATCGTTGTTGGCCTTTGAACCCATAATAATTTGTAGAATGGATGTTAACTCAGTCTCACTTCTCTACACTGGAAATGGATAATAAGGAGTTGTAAATTCTCTACTCTTATGGGCTAGACCTTGGACAACCATAAGAGGAAACCAAGAAAGTCAGCTATAGTTAAAAATAACTTTTACAGGGCTGGAGAGATGGATTAGCGGTTAAGGCACCTGCCTGCTAAGCCTAAGAACCCCGTTCCAGTCTCCAGGTTGCACATTTAGCCAGATGCAAAGTGACGCAAGGGTGCAATGCTACACTTGCCTACAAGGGGCGCACACACCTGGATTTCGTTCACAGCAGCTGAGAGACTGCTGGCGTGCCCATTCTCTATCTGTCTCCCTCTCCTTCTCTCTGTCTCTCTCCAAAAAATAAAAATATTCAAAAAATTTTTAAAAATAACTTTTACATTGAAATGTGATGGCATTGGGATTTTAGCTTTGCAGCATAAAAGACATAACCATATAAGGTAATATGTAATGTGTCCTGTTAGCAAAATTTATAGATTGATCTCATCCTAAGAAATGTTTCAAGAATGTCTTGTAAATGTTCATATATAATGTACAATTATTATGTTACACAGATAAATGATCATAATGAGAAAAATAATATGCTCATTTTGGAAAACTAAAACTGGTGAAAATAAAGTATACAGAGTACTGCTTCAAAAATAACTTTTATTTTTATTTATTTATTTATTTATTTATTTATTTATTTATTCATTTTGTTTTTTGAGGTATGGTCTCACTCTAGTCCAGGCTGATCTGGAATTCACTATGTAGTCTTAGGGTGGCCTCAAACTCATGGTGATCCTCCTACCTCTGCCTCACAAGTGCTGGGATTAAAGGCATGTGCCACCATACATGGCTAAAAAAATAACTTTTAAATAAAACTTGATACAAGGAAATATATTTAATGTAGCTTAACATTTGGAGGCATTTAGAATTAATGAATTGTAATATGATAACAGATTTTTTAAAAGTTATTAATTAAGATAGTTAAAAGATAACATCTTGACATTTCTGTCCAAAATATGTATTGTTAACCAGTTATGTCATCATATCCAGGATATAAATTGTGATTGAAATTCCTCAAGTTGTCAACCTTAAGACCTCAGGTCAATGATATTAACCTGTGACTGGTAATGTTTGTAACTCAGCCAGATTAGCTATGATCCTATGTCCACCTTTTAATTACTCGAAAAACTGAGCCTTAACATCAAGGTTTACTCATTAGTATTTAATCTTCTCCTAGAAGATTAAAGATACTGTAACTATGACATGTCCTTGTCTCATTCATTCTGGTTCTGCTAGATGGTCATTGCTGAAATTATAAGTCTTATAAAAATGATTTAGTTAGGGCTGGAGAGATGGCTTAGGGGTTAAGGCGCCTGCCTCCTAAGCCTAAGAACACTGGTTCCATTCTCCAGCGGTTCCAATCTCCAGGTCCCACGTTTAGCCAGATGCAAAGTGACGCAAGGGCGCAATGCCGCAATGCCGCACTTGGCCACAAGGGGCGCACGCATCTGGATTTCGTTAGCAGCAGCTGAGACACTGCTGGCGTGCCCATCTCTGTCTTCCTCTCCCTCTCTCTCTCCCTCTCTCACTCTCTGTGTCTCTCTCCAAAAAATAATTTAAAAAATAAAAAAATGATTTAGTTAATATGAACTGTCATAAATTAACTTATAAAATCACCCAATGGTTAGAGGTGTTTACTTACAAGATTACTTTATGTCTGTCAGAATGTCTCTATTATATGTAAAATTCAAGTTGCTTTAGCTCAATAAGCACATTCTACTTTCAAAGTCTCAGTCAAGTTAAACAGTTGTTTCATTACTGGAATCTTAAATTCATTGCTTATAGATATATTGATACTTAAAACATGTTCCTTGCTCTAGGACACAGCCACATGTCCAAATGATCTTTATAGATGAAAAAATCTTACATTCCAAGCCAGGCATGGTGGTGCAAGCCTTTAATCCCAGCACTCAGGAGGCAGAGGTAGGAGGATTTGTATGAGTTCGAGGCCACCCTGATACTGATACTACGTAGTGAATTCCAGGTCAGCCTGAGCTAGAGTTATACCCTACCTCAAAAAACCAAAAAAAAAAATTAAAATTTGCTATTGTGCTTCCAGTTTTATTAAAGTTGTTTTCAAACATAGATGCCAAGTTTTTTTTTGTTTTGTTTTATTTTTTGTGAGGTAGGGTCTCACTCTGATCCAGGCTGACCTGGAATTAACTATGTGGTCTCAGGGTGGCCTCAAACTCACAGCGATCCTCCTACCTCTGCCTCCCAAGTGCTGGGATTAAAGGCGTGCACCACCACACCCGGCTTTGATTTGTTTTGTTTTGTTTTGTTTTTTATAGATGCCAAGTTTTTATACTGACTTGTCTTTTCCTAACATACAAGTTCTAGATCAAATCAATTGATTTAAAGTTATGGATTAACAATTGTTTTCAGGGCTACTAACATGTCCTGCCTTGTGCCATACATATCCTCCTTTTTATTTTTATTATTGGCGACCCTGGGAGGCATGGTTCTTTATCAAGCCATTGTTGAACCTAGGCCCCAAGGGATCATCAAATGCGACAGTGCCTGTTTTAGGTTGCCCCATCTCATGGGGTCTTACCTGTCATTGACTATTCACTGCCTCTGGTGAGAAAACCCAAGGGGTGTGGCTGTCACCTAGGAGGCATGGGAGGGCCAAGTGGTGGTGGCTCTTTGGCATGCAAATGGTCCCAGCAAGCGAGAATCAACTACAGAACCTGAAAAAGACTGGGGTAGGACAGGTTGTTGGGTGACTGTCGTGAGCTCACCCTTTGCATCATAGTTAGTATCGTTGAGTGTCCTTAATGGTAGCAGATCAATGTAATCAAAGAAGTTGCAAAGGAATTTATGGCTGGTTGGAGGGTAGCATTACCATAAGAGGCATTAATAAGCAAAAAAGGCAAAGTTCTGGCCAAGGATAAGTACATGCTTGAAGGGGGAGGAATACAGTGAAATATAGTGCCTAAAATAAAGCCTAGGAAAAGCATAGAAACCTAGGCCCACCGCACCAAACAAGTAGGGCTAACAATTGTCTAAAATGGTTTCTGGGAAGTGTTAGTAGGGAGAAAAGAAGATAAAAGGAGAAAAAGGGGGGAAAGTTTATAGTCCCATATCCAGCCTGAGGCGTTTGGCATCATCCTCTTCATCAAGGTGGATCCCTGAGTTAGTGGCTGGATGGATGCTTCTGGCAGATATCCAGATTGTCTTACATTGCTAAACTCATGTTAACTTACATTCTCTTCTCCCTATGTCTGGATGTGGTTAATTAGCCACTGTTTGCCTTCAAAACAGAAAACAAACAAAAAAATAAAATAAAAGGGGGAAAATGAAAGAAATAAAGTGCCTCAGGGTAAAACTCACCCAGGAAAGTTATAATGAGTAAGAATACAAATTCTTGAGTAGGAGATAACTTAAGAAGGAAAAATCTAGCCGGTCGTAGTGGCGCATGCCTTTAATCCCACCCAGCACTTGGGAGGCAGAGGAAGGAGGATCGCCATGAGTTCAAGGCCACCCTGAGAGTACATAGTTAATTCCAGGGCCAGAGTGAAACCCTACCTTGAACAACCAAAAAAAAAAAAAAATAGAAGGAAAAATCTATATGTAACCCATTCTACACTGATGACTCATGATGGAATGGTTGACCAGGATGTGATCAGCCCATCTGGAGGGGTAAAATTGACGATCCAAAGATTATCAGTACTGGTTATGTTTACCTAGTGGTTATCAATTTGTATTGGCCCAGTCTCTCATCATTATGCTTTATAACAATGAAAATGCTTACTTTGTCATCATGTGTTAAAATAAGTAGATTGTTTTCATTTTATAGGATTCATAGTTATCAGACAGTCCTAAATTTCAAATGAGGCTTGAAGCTTTATAAGTATCTTAAAGTTGGCAAAAGATTACGGGGACATATAAAGGTAATCTTTTTTAAAAGCTAATTTATTTTTATTTATTTATTTAAGAGAGAGAGACACACACACACAGATAGACAGGGAGAGAGAGAGAGAGAGAGAGAGAATGGGTGTTCCAGGGCCTACAGCCATTGCAAATGAACTTCAGATACATGCACCACCTTGTGTAACTGTCTTATGTGAGTCCTGGGGAGTCAAACATGGATCCTTTGGCTTTTCTGGCAAGCACCTTAACTGCTAAGCACCTAACTGCTAACTCTCCAGCCCCCAAAGTAATCTTAATACAGTTTAAGTTATGAGAAAGTCATGAGTCTATGGAAAAAATTAATGGTTTAAATCTGTGGGCGCATAAAAATCAGATCTATATCTTGTCTCCATTGGATAAAGTCCCACCAAGGAAAAGGTGTTTTTGGAACAAATCTGGAGCCCAACCCTAAGATTTAAAATACTAGTGATGCTGGTTTTTTGATGGTGTTCCCTTTGAATTTGTAACACATGGAGACCCACTTACCTCTAGAAAGCTGGACACTCCCCACCACTCTGGAAATATGTTCTAAATGAAATATTGGAAGAAGGAACCTCCAACCAGTTTGGACTAGTCCCCCATTCTGTAAAACGTCACTCTATCCACTCTGTGGATTCATCACACTTGAGTAAAAATGCCCATGCAGCTGAAGGGAACACAGCTTAGCTGGCGCAACAATGTCCAGACCAGCCACGCTGAATCACCCTGCAGAGGCACCAGGAGTGTTCCCATGAGTATTTTTGGCATTTTTGTCAAAGATCACATAGCTATAGCTACCCAGACTTACATCAGGGTCCTCTATTCTGTTCCATTGATCTACATATCTGTTTTGTGCCAGTACCATGATGTTTTTGTGACTATGGCTCTGCAATATAGGTTAAAATCAGGTATGGTGATACCACCAGCCTTATTTTTGTTGCTCAAAATTGTTTTAGATATTTGAGGTTTTTTTTTTTTTTGTGCTTCCAAATGAATTTTTGGATTGTTTTCTCTATTTTGTATCCTGCTACATGGCTATAGGTGTTCATCAGCTCTAACAGTTTCCTGGTAGGGTCTTTAGGGTCCTTTATGTATAGAATCATATCATCTGCAAATAAGGATAATTTGATCACTTCCTTTCTAATTTGTATCACTTTTGTGTGTATCTCTTGCCTTATTTCTATGGCTAAAACTTCCAGTACTATAATAAATAAAATATTAAATAAAAGTGGGGACAGTAGACACTCTTGTCTTGTTCCTGAATTTAGAGGAAAAGCTTTCAAGTTTTTCCTCCATTTAGTATTATGTTGGCTGTGTGTTTGTCATAAATAGTTGTTATCATGTTGAGATACGTTCCTTCTATTCCCAGTGTCGGTAGGACTTTTATCATGAAGGGATGTTCTATTTTGTCAAATGCTTTTTCTGCATTTAATGAAATGATCATATGGTTGTTATTCTTCAGTCCATTTATATAATGTATTACATTTATCAATTTGTGTGTGTTGAACCATCCCTGCATCTCTGGGATAAAGCCTACTTGGGGTGAATGATCTTTCTGATATATTCTTGTATTCTGTTTGCCAATATTTTGTTGAAAATTTTTGCATCTATGTTCATGAGGGAGATTGTTCTGTAATTTTCTTTTTTTCCTGTACTTGTCTGTTTTCAGTATCAGGGTGATGCTGGCTTCATAGAAGGAGTTTGGTAGGATTCCTTCCTTTTCTATTTTTCTATTTTGTGCAAAGGTTTAAGAAATATTGGTCTTATTTCTTCCATGAAGGTCTTCTAAAATTCAGCAGTGAATCCATATGGGCCTGGACTTATTTAGTTGTGAGTTTTTTTTTATAACAGCTTGGATATGCATACTTGTTATAGGTCTATTTACGTGACTAACCTCATCTTCATTTAATTTAAGTAGGTCATATAAATCAAGGAAATCATGCATTTCTTTAACATTTTCAAACTTAGTGGAGCATATCTTCTTATAGTATGTCCCTATGATTGTTTTGAATTTCTCTGGTATCTGTTGTGATGGTGCCTTTTTCATTCCTACTTTTATCAACTTCTGTCTCTTCTCCCTTTCTTTTGGACAGATTTGATAAGGATTTATCAATCTTGTTTATCCTTTCAAAGAACAAACTCTTTGTTTCATTGATTCTTTGCATTTTTTTGTGGTTTCTAGCTCATTAATTTCTGCCCTGATCTTTATTATTTCTTCCCATCTACAGATTTTTGGATAGCCTTGTTCTTTTTCCAAGGCTTTAAGGTGAAGCATTAAGTTCTTTGCTTACAACCTTTCTATTTTCTTAATCTAGGCACTTAAAGCTATAAATTTCCCTCTTAGGACTGCCTTCATTGTGTCCCAAAGGTTTTGGTATGTTGTGTTCTCACTATCATTTGACTCTCTGAATTTTTTGATTTCCTTCTTGGTTTGTTTTTTGTTTTTTTGAGGTAGGGTCTCACTCTAGTCCAGGATTACCTGGAATTCACTATGTATTCTCAGGGTGGCCTCGAACTCATGGTGATCCTCCTACCTCTGCCTCCCAAGTGCTGGGATTAAAGGCGTGAGCCACCATGCCCGGCGATTTCCTTCTTAATTGACCCATTCTTCATTTAGTAGTGTATTGTTTAGTTTCCATTATTTTGTGTATGATCTATAGCTTTTCATGCTATTGATTTGTAGTTTGATCCAATTGTGATCAGATAGAATGTAAGGAATTATTTTAATTTTCCTATATTTCTTGAGATTTGCTTTGTATCCTAGCATATAGTCTATTTTAGAGAATGTTCCATGTGATGCTGAAAAGAATGTGTATTCTGCAGCATTTGGATGAGATGTCCTGTAGATATCTGTTAGGTCCATATGTTCTATGACTTCATTTAATCCACCTGCATCTCTGTTTATTTTTTCTGGCATCACCTGTAAATTGGTGAGGGTGGGAGTTGAAGTCATCCACTACAACCATGTTTGGTGTTATCTGTCACCATGCTGTGGTCTCAGGTAGGCTGGCTGGGTCTGTGGGTGGCTGCTCTGATTGTCTGTGCTAGGTGCTGTGTAGGTCCCTTCTCCAGGTCTCTGGTGCTGTCTGGCACATGTGCTGTCGGTGGGAGAGGGGAGGCTATGGATGGTGGCTGGTGTTCTCCCACTGGTCCTCATAATCCTCTTCCTCATGAGCCACTCTGATTCTCTCTACCATCCTACCTTCCACAATTATTGAGTTTGCACAGAGGCTGGTGTGAGTGGAAATTCCCCTCACGTGGCTTTATTCCTGCAGCTTAGGCCGAGCTTGACAGCTGTGGCCATGTGGGCCTGGTGCAACTGCTGCTTTTGCATGCTTCTGTTATCTCTAGATGCTCTGGATCTCTCCTATTTCTCTGCTGTGGTTGATAATTTATTATTCATCTCACTTTTTAGTAGAAGAGTGTATTTTGCTGGCTTTGTTTTTGCTTTTACTCCCTAGGCTGCTTTGGCATGGTTGCTATGCCACCATCTTAACTAGAAGTCCTCTGCTCTGTGACTTATTTATTGCCTGCTAGTTTTACAGAGAGTTATTAGCTCTTTAGTTCCCTCTAGTTTTCAGGGAAGGCTATTAGCCCTTCACATGGTCATGATTCCAATCCATCCAATTGTGTCTGGCCATGGTACCATTGCTGGTATTCTCAGTGGGGATGAGGGCAATGATCTCACAGGGTTAAAACTTGGGGAAAAGAATAGCTATAGCCCTATTCTACATAGTGATAGAAAACATGATTGGAGGGGCTATCTATTTTTGTAGCATTCTGTGCCAGATCAATCCATATAGTACTGGGAAGCACCCATGAATAGGAACTAAAAATGAAAAAATAGGAGTTTATGCACTTTCAATATACCTTGTCTGCTAAATTCACAGATAACGTACACCAAATAGCTAAGTCATTGATAGACCTACAAAAGGAGCTAAATTCCCTGGCCAATATGGTTATACAAAACCAAAGAGGCCTAAATCTGCTTACAGCTTATAAAAAAGGATTATGCTTATTTAAATAAAGAATGCTGAGCTGGAGAGATGGCTCAGCAGCTAAGACACCTGCCTCCTAAGCCTAAGAACCCGGTTTGAATTTCCAGGTCCCACATTTAGCCAGATGCAAAGTGACTCAGGGGCACAACGATGCACTTCCCCAAAAGGGGGCGCACAGATCTGGATTTTGTTCACAGCAGCAACGGTGATCATGTATCCCCAGGCCTCATCTGAAACACAGTGATGGTCGTGTAACCCCAGGTCTCATCTGTAACACAATGATGATCAAGTCTCCACAGGCCTCGTTTGTGGCACAACAATGATCATGTCTACACAGGCCAAAACTTCAACACAATGATGAGCACGTCTACCAATGATGCATAGGCAACACAATGATGATCATGTCTCCCCAGGTCTCATCTTCAATAATGGTCATGTCTCCTCAGACCTCCTTTGTAACAAGATGATGATTCTCCCGAGGCCTCATCTATAAGACAGTGATGATCATGTCGCGACAGTCCTCATTTTTAACACATTGATGATCATGTCTACTCAGGTTTCATCTTCAATACAATAATTGTCATGTCTCCACAGGCCTCATTTGTACCAAACTGATGATTCTCCTGAGGCCTCATCTATAACACAGTGGTGATCATGTATCCACAGTCCTCATTTTTAACACATTGATGATCATGTCTCACCAGGTCTCATCTATAACACTATGATGATCATGTCTAGCCAGTTATGAAGTGTAACATAAGAATGATCATGTCCCCCAGGTCTCATCTGTAACATATTGATGAATATATCTCTCTGGGCCTCACCTTAAAAACGTGTATCCCCATGTGCAGTCTGTAACACCATGATGATCATGAATGCCCAGGCCTCATCTTTAACACAATGATGATCATGTCTCCACAGTCCTCATCTTTAACATCTTTAATACACTGATGATCATGTCTAATCAAGCCTCATCTGTAATAATGATGATCATGCCTCACAATCCCTCATCTGTAACACAAGACTGACCAAGTCCCCCAGGCCTCATCTGTAACACATTGACAAATATGTCTCCCCAGGCCTCACCTGTAGAAGAGTGATGATCATGTATCCCCATGTGCAATTTGTAACATAATGATGATCACGGCTGCCCAGGCCTCATCTGTAAAACAGTGATGATATTTTGCCCCCAGCCCTAATCTGTAATACACATGATGATGATCATCTCTCAGAGGCCTCAAATGTAACACAACGATGATCATGTCTACCCAGACATCATCTGTCTCCCCAGGTCTTATCTTTTTGTTGTTTGGGTTTGGTTTTTGAGGTAGGGTTTCACTCTAGTTCAGGCTGAGCTGGAATTCACTATGTAGTCTCAAGGTCTTATCTTTAATACAATGATGATCATGTCTCTCCAGGTCTCATTTATAACACAATGATGATCATGTCTCACCAAGCCACATCTGTAAACAATGATAATCATGTCTACCAGGAATTCATATGTAGAACAATGATAATCATGTCTTGCCCAGGCCTCATCTGTACTTCATGAAGGTCATGTCTCCAAAGGCCTCATCTGTAATACAATGATCATGTCTACAGAGGTCTGATCTTTAATACAACAATGAACATGTCTTCACAGACCTCACTTATAACACATTGATGTTTATATGTCAGTCCCAGTTCTCATCTGTAACAAGAATAATAATGTCAGTCCAGTGCATATGTAGCACAATGATGATCATTCTGAGGACTCATCTGTAACACAACAACAATAATGGCTTCCCAGGCCTCACCTATAACACAATTATGATCATGTTCAGGCCTCATGTTTAACAGAAGAATGATCAAGTCTCCCCAGGCACATCAGTAACACATTGATGATTATGTCACCCAATGACTCACTTGTAAAAGAAGGATGATCATGTCTCCTCATGCCTCATCTGTAACACTGTGATGATTATGTCTCTCTTGGCCTCACCTATAAAATGTTGATGATCATGACTGCCCAGGCCACATCTGCAAGACAATGATGATCATGTCTCTACCAAGGCCTCATTTGTAGCACAATAATGAACATGTCTCCTGAGGCCTCATATATAAAACAGTGACTATCATGTCTCCCCAGGCCCTCATTTACACAGTGATTATGTCTCCCCGAGGCTTCATCTGTAACACACAGTGATGATCATGGCTGGCCAGGCCTCCTCATTTAACACAATATTGATCATGTGTCCCCAGGTCTCAGCTGCCACAAAAGCATGATCATATCTCCTAAGCCCCAAATGTAACTTATTCATGTCAAGTCCCCAGGGATCATCTGTAACACAATGATGATCATGTCTCACCAAGCCTCATCTGTGACAATGGTAATCATATCTACCCAGGACTCATGTACACAATGATGATCATGTCTATCTAGGCATCATCAGTATCCCAATGAAGATCATGTCTCCCCAGGCCTCATCTTTAATACAATGATGATCATGTCTCCAGAGGCCCCATCTGTAACACAACAAAGATCATATCTCCCCAGGTCTCATCTGTAGCACAATGATGATCCTGTCTCCAAAGGCCTCATATTGTAAAACATTGATGTTCATGTTTACTGAGGTCTCATCTGTAACACATTGATGATTATATCTCCCCAGGCTTCACCTATAAAACAATGATGATCATGAATCTCTTGAGGCCTCATATGTTTCACAATGGTGATCATGCATTTAAGGCCATCACCTGTAAAAACAATGATGATCATGTCTCCAAAGCCACATCTGTAAAAAAAAAAAAAAAAAAAATGAAATCTCATCAGGATTCATGGTGGTGGTGATCATTTAATCCCAGCACTAGGGAGGCAGAGGTATGAGGATCGCCATGAGTTCAAGGCCACCCTGAGATTACATAGTGAATTCCAGGTCAGCCTGGGCCAGAGTGAGACCCTCACCTGAAAAAAAAAAAAAAGGATTATGTCACTCAGATCTCACCTGTAAAATGCTGATGACAATGTCTCCCATGCCCCCATCTGCAACACATTAATAATCATTTAAACACAGTCCTCATTTGTAACACTGATGATTATGTCTACCCAGGACTCACCTGTAACACAATGATGATCAAGACCAGCAAGAACTAATCTGTACCACAATGATGATCATTTCTCCCCAAGCCCAGTCTGTAACACACTGATGATCATGTCTGTCCAGGGATCATCTGTAACATAATAATGATGATCATGATCATCATGTATCCCCAGAACTCATCTGTAGTCCCATGTTTGCCAGATGCAAAATATTTCCCCAGGCCTCATATGTAACACAATGATCATGTCTCCCCATGCTGCAACTTAACACATTCATGGTCATTTATCCCCAGGCCACATCTGTAACACAATGATGATCATGTTCACCAGGCCTCATCTTAAAAAAAAAACAGTGATAATCAAATGAACACTGGACTTCATCTCTACAGATTGACTGTTCATTGTCTTCTGAGGTTTGATCAGCTTTACAATGATGATAAAGGCCTAGTCTGCATCTGCAGCACAAGCTAATGATCATGTCTCCCCAGACCTCATTGGCAACAAAATGATGATCATATCTCCACAGGTCTCATCTGTAACATAATGAAGAACCTGTTATTTCCAATCCTTCTTCTATAATCTTTTGGGTTTGATTTCTCTCCAGGTATGATCTTAATGCAATGATGGTCATGTTTCCACAAGCCTCATCATGTCTCAACAGGCCTCATCTGTAATAATGACAATCATGTCTGCGAGAGACTCATATGTAGCACAATGATGATCATGTCTCCTGAGGCTTCATCCATAACACAATGATGATAATGTCTCCCCAGCTAAATCTAGTTTTCAGCCAGACCTATCTTTTTAATTTTATTTAAATTTTTTTATTTAATAAAAAAGCATTGGGGGAGGCAGAGATTATGGGGCATCAGGGAGGACTGTGGCTACCAGGATGGGGTGATGATCATGGCTAGCCAAGGCCTTCAATCTTTAACACAAGAGTTATCTTGGGGTTTACCCAGGCCTTGTCTGTAACACATTGATGATTGTTTTCCAAGATCTCCCCAAAAACAATTCAGTGATCATGACTGCCCAGGAATCATCTTGCAACACAATGAGTTATGTCTACCCAGGCCTTATTTGTAAACAGTGATAAACATGGAATAAAGGCCTCATCTGATAGGTTTAATTTGATCATGTCTCCCCAGAACTCATCCTTAGCAGAATGATAGATCTCTACAGTCCTCATCTGTAAATATCGATGATCATGATCATGACTCAGGGCCTCACATATAAAACAATGATGATCATTTCTTCCAGTCCTCATTGGATGCACAATGATTTTTCTTCCAAGGCCTCATCCATGACACAATGATTGATCATTTCTCCCCAGGCCTCATGTATAACACAATGATGATCATGTTTCTGCAGGTCTCATCTCTCTAACAAATTTGTGATCATGTCTCACCAGTTCTTATCTATAATAATAATTGTCCATGTTCAGGAATCATATGTAGCACAATGATGATTTATATCTTAATTTCCATTGACATAATCTTCACATTGATTATGTTTACCAAGGTCTTACCTGTAAAACACAGATGATCATGACTGAACAATGCCACATCTGCAACACAATGATGATCATGTCTCCAAAAGCCTTACAGATAACACAATGATGATCATGTCTCCCTAAGCCTCATGCCAGCACAATGATGATCATGTTGAGAGAGCAAAGCCCCATCTGTAACACAGCACACAGGGTCATGTCTCCCTATGGATCACACAACACAATGATGATTATGTGTCCCACGACACTCATTGGTAATACAATGGGGTCTCAAACCCAGGGACACCTGCACCACAATGAGGATCATGTGACCAGGACTCTATCAAGGTGACATTGATTACTGTGTCTCATAACTAATAATCTGTAATACAATATTGATGACATCATCCTTTAAACGCCCACACAAAATGGTTATTATCTCTTGAACATCAATCTTGTGAACAGTGATGAGGCAGCTTTTCAGGAGTGAAGTAATCAGAGCCATTGATGACAGGAAATATGTACACAATGTCAAATCATTAGACATCATGGTCTGGTTTTTATAAGACAATGATGGGTTTTCTTCCAGGCCTCATGACATAACTCACAGATAATCATGTACATTATATTTAAGGTTGAAAAATAATGATGATCATGTGATAAAGGCCTCATCTTTAAAACAAGGGTGATCATGTCTCCCCAGGCCTGATCTGTAACACTATAAATATTATATATTCCTCAGGCCTCATGAAGTTTATAAGTTTCTTTTTGATGATTCACAGAATGCCAAGGCCTCATCTGTAACAAATGATCATTATCTTTAGGTACATCTGCAGCACAATGACAATCATGTCTCCACAGACCTCATCAGTTACTTTTTTTAATGATATCTCATCAGGCTCATCTTTAAAAATGATGATCATGTCTCCAGCCTCATCTGTAAAACAATGACAATCATGTCTAAAACAAAGGCTTCATTTCTTATCACAAGGAGGATCATGTTTTCCCAGGCTCAGGCTGAGAATAATGATGATTATGTCTCCCCATACCTAATCTGTAATACAGTGATGTTTTTCTCTAATAAAAATAACACAATGAAGATCATGTTTCCTAAAGCCATGACCTAAAATACATTGATGACATTTTATATTATGGTATCACCTGTAAAACAATGATTATGTCTTGCCTGTAAAAACAATGTCCTCATTTTTAACACATTGATGATCATGTCTCACCAGATCTCATTGATAACACTATGATGAAGATGTCTCAGCCAGTTATCAAGTGTAAATAAGAAATGATCATGTCCCCAGTGTCTTATGTAAAAAAAAGGCTTGGATTTGGTTTTTATGTTGCAATCACTCCCATTAAATAAATAGACAAAACTTGTTAAAATATCTTAAGTTGTTAACCTTGATTTTTGGGGGAAACTAAGGCTTACAGAACTGGCAGCATAGATAAAATGGAGAATAAGTGTATTTTTACATCAGCGTGAGTCCAGGGAAAATCTCTTCCAATGCCAGAACAAATGGGTAATTTATAGAGAGATATCTGTATCTGTGTTGTGGAGTCAGGAAGAAAGATAAGATAATTTTACTAGTGGACAGAAGATGTAGTACATACTATGGCCTTAAAACAGTACAAAAATTACAGCATCAGTACCAAAGTCTATGTAGTATGGGACATAATTAGCTGAAATTTTATTACACTTACAAGGCATAACTTTGGGCTAAAATCCTTTAACTTTTCTTTATTCTAACGTAATGTATGACATGATAAATAAAGTAATCACCTTATTATAGAGAACTGTTTGAACTATGTAAACAAATAAGATAAGAGAAATACAGATAAACAACTTTTTAGAAGGTAGGTACATCTTATTCTTTAAAAATCTAATAGTATAACTATAGGCAGAACATGTCAAGTAAGACAACATCAAGTTATGACATTTCTATTTGGTAACATCTTTCATTATTTTAAATACCTAAACTGGAAGTCAAACAGCAGCATTTAAGATCAGTCTTTAGAGCAGGAAACATGTCTTAAGTATCAATACATATATAAGCAATGAACTAAAGATACAAGAAATGAGACAATTACTTAAATAAAACCTTGACTGAATATACAAAATTTAAGAAAAATAAGCCAATCCATGTCATTGCTGAACTAATTGGTCTGATCATTAACATACATTAGAGAAATTATGATACACATAAAGTGATTTCTTCAAGAATTACCTTTAATCATTTAACTATTCTTAAGTCTAAGCTAAGGCAATATTGACAAATGGTAGAATATATGATGTCTAGACAAACTACAGTAACATTGTATGTATATTGCAGGCTTTCCTGGGACAGGAGGAGTTTCTTCAGTTTCCCTAAGAACAAAGTCACAATGGCAAAATCACATTTAATAATACTTAGACAAAAATCTCAATGATCACCCAATAAAACAGCATGAACAAGACAGGAACCATCTTATGGTTACAGGTTTTTTTGTTCATTTGTCTTTTTAAGATATAACAAACTTATTAATTAGTAAAAGGTTGACAAGTGTTTACTTCCATAAGAAACATTTTTCAAATTTAGTATGTTCAACTGGCTTCTCACCTCTTTGTTCTCTTATAATCTGTGACTTATGATTTCAGTAAAAAGGCTTTCTCAATTTTAATACATTCATAAGACTTTTCACCTTAGATGCACAATGAGTTGACTTGTGGAAAACGCTTTCCCACATTCATTACATTAATAATCACTGGAATGTGTTTCCACATGTTATATTCACATGGTTTCATTCCAATTATTTGCCTGATGCATAGAGAGCTGTTATTTGAACATGAACACTTTCCAACACTCATTGTATTCATATGGATTCTCACCTGGGTGTTCTGTAATTTTTAACAACACTTGAATTATAAACAATTTTCCTTATATTTTCTGATGATTATAAATATCTGACATGGCAATAAAAGGTCTTTTCACCTGTGTGAGTTCTCTAACGCAGTGTGAGATGTGTCTTGGACATGAAGATTTTACCACATCTAGTCCATTCATATGGCTTCTCCCTTGTGAGTTCTCTGATGCTTATTAAGATCTGACTTGGTGATGAAGGCTTTCCCACATTAGGTACATTCATAGGGCTTTTTACCCATGTGAGTTTCTTGATGCTTATTAAGACCTGACATGGAGATGAAGGCTTTCCCACATTTAATACACTAATATGCCTTTTCAACTGTTTTATTTCTCTGATGCTCAATAAGATATGATTGGAAGATGAAGGCTTTCTCACATTCAATGCATTCATATGGCTTCCCAGCTGTGTGAGTTCTCTGATGCACAATAAGACACGACTTGGAGTTGAAGGCTTTCCCACATTCAATGCATTCATATGGCTTCTCACCTGTGTGAGTTTTTTGGTGTATAGTGAGCATTGATTTACAGGGGAAGGATTTCCCACATTAAATACATTCATATGGCTTCTTACATGTATGAATGCTCTGATGCTTATTAAGATGTGACTTGGAGATGAACGCTTATTCACATGCAGTACATTCATATGGCTTTTCTCTGTGTGAGTTTTGTGATAGATAAGAACTGACTTGAAGATGAAGGCATTGCCTCATTCAATGCATTCATTTAATTTCTCACCTATGTGAGTTTTCTGGTGTATAGTGAGCTTTGATTTGCAGTGGAAGGCTTTCCCACATTGAGAACATTGATATGGCTTCTCACCTGTATGAATTTTCTGATGATTTCTGAGGAATGACTTTGTGAGGAAAGATTTTTCACATTGAGTACATTCATATGGTTTCACACCTGTATGAGTTCTCTGATTAATTGTGACCCATGACTTGGTGCTGAAAGATTTTTCACATTGAGTACATTCATATGGCTTCTCACCTGTATAAATTCTCTGATGAATTTTGAGGCATGACTTGGTGCTGAGATTTTCCACATTGAGTACATTCATATGGCTTCTCACCTTTATGAATTTCTGATGATTAGATTGAGCTGAGGTTTCCCACATTCCATGAATATGGCTTTTCACCTGAATTTTTTGACATTCAGTGTGACATACATATGGCTTCTCACATTGTACATGATATTCTCATGCTTATGAGTTTTCTGGTGACTTGAGATTTGACTTTGCATGAAAGTTTTCCCACATTCAGTACATTAATATGGCTTTTCACCTGTGTGAATTCTCTGATGGATATTCTGAGGAATGACTTGAAGATGGGATTTTTCCCACATTCAGTACATTCATATGGTTTCTCTCACCTGAATGAGTTTTTCTGATTTGTACATGACTTATGATTTGCATTGAAATTTTTCACATTGAGTACATTCATATGGCTTCTCACCTGTATGAATTTTCTGGTGATTTTGAGGAATGATTTTTGTGATGAAAGATTTTCACATTGAGTACATTCATATGGCTTCTCACCTGTATGAATTCTCTGATGAATTTTGAGGCATTGGTGCTGAAACATTTTTCACATTGAGTACATTCATATGGCTTTCACCTGTATGAATTCTCTGATGAATTTTGAGCCATGACTTTGTGCTGAAATTTTTTCACATTCAGTACATTCATATGGATGAATATTGAAGATTTTTGATTTGACTTTGCTTCTCACCTGTGTGAGTTCTCTGATGATCATTAAGATTTGACTTGCATGAATTTTCATGACTTGGTGCTGGATTTTTCACATTCAGTACATTCATATGGCTTTTCACCTGTGATTCTCTGATGAATCATTGAGCCATGACTTTGTGCTGAAAGATTTTTCACATTGAGTACATTCATATGGCTTTCACCTGTATGAGTTCTCTGATGAATTGAGCCATGACTTGGTGCTGAAAGATTTTTCACATTGAGTACATTCATATGGCTTCTCACCTGTATGAATTCTCTGATGAATGATGATCATTATGATTTGACTTGGAGATTGAAGGCATTCATATGGCTTCTCACCTGTATGAATTCTCTGATGAATTTTCATGACTTTGTGCTGAAAGATTTTCCACATTTACATTCATATGGCTTCTCACTGTGAGTTCTCTGATGAATTTTGAGTTGACTTTGTGATGAAAGATTTTCCACATTCAGTACATTCATATGGCTTCTCACCTGTGTGAGTTTCTGATGAATTTTGATCATGACTTGGTGATGAAAGATTTTTCCACATTCAGTACATTCATATGGCTTTTTAACCTGTGTGAGTTTCTCTGACTTGAGATGAAGCTTTCCCACATTCAGTACATTCATATGGCTTTTCACCTGTTTGAGTTCTTGATGCCATTAAGATTTGACTTGATGAAGGCTTTCCCACATTGTGAACATTGATATGGCTTTTCACCTGTGTGAATTCTCTGATGAATGAATTGGAGAAGTATTTTGAATTCAATGACATATGGCTTCTTACCTGTGTTTTTCACATTGAGCTTTGATTCATATGGCTTCTCACATTGTGTGAGATTCTCTGACCTTATTAAGATATGAATTTTGAGAATGAGGCTTGATTTTCCCACATTCAGTACATTCATATGGCTTCACCTGTGTGAGTTCTCTGATGATAATTAAGATTTGACTTGGAGATGAAGGCTTTCCCACATTCAGTACATTCATATGGCTTTTCCCCTGTGTGAGTTCTCTGATGATAATTAAGATGTGACTTGGAGATGAAGGCTTTCCCACATTCAGAACATTCATATGGCTTTTCGCCTGTGTGAGTTCTCTGATGATAATAAGATGTGACTTGAGATGATGATTTTCCACATTCAAGCATTCATATGGCTTTTTACCTGTGTGAGTTTTTCATTATAGTGAGCTTTGATATGGCTTTTCCCCATTGTGTGATGGCTTTCACCTGTATGATGAATAATAAGAGCCATGACTTGCTTGGTGAATGATTTTCCACATTCAGTACATTCATATGGCTTCTTACCTGTGTGAGTTTTCTGGTGAATATAAGTATGACTTTGATTTGCAGTACATTCATATGGCTTCTTACCTGTGTGAGTTTTCTGATGAAGGCTTTCCTGTGTGACATTGTGAACATTGATATGGCTTTCACCTGTACATGAATTCTCTGATGAGTTCTTGATGAGCTATGACTTGACTTGGATGAATGATTTTTCACATTCAGTACATTCATATGGCTTCTCACCTGTGTGAGTTCTCTGATGATAATTAAGATATGACTTAGAGATGAAGGCTTTCCCACATTCAGTACATTCATATGGCTTTTCGCCTGTGTGAGTTCTCTGATGATAACTAAGATTTGACTTGGAGATGAAGGCTTTCCCACAGTCAGTACATTCATATGGCTTTTCACCTGTGTGAGTTCTCTGATGATAATTAAGATTTGACTTGGAGATGAAGGCTTTTCCCATTCAGAATGGCTTTCACCTGTGTGAGTTCTGTAATGAATAATAAGACCATTCAGGATTTTCCACATTCAATGCATTCATATGGCTTCTTACCTGTGTGAGTTGTCTGGTGTATAGTGAGCTTTGATTTGTGGTGGAAGGCTTTCCCACATTGAGAACATTGATATGGCTTCTCTCCTGTATGAATTCTCTGATGAATTGTGAGCCATGACTTGGTGCTGAAAGATTTTTCACATTCAGTACAGTCATATGGCTTCTCACCTATGTGAGTTCTCTGATGCTTAATAAGATCTGACTTGGAGATGAGGACTTTCCCACATTCAGGACATTCATATGACAATTCACCTGTGTGAGTTCTTTGATGGTTAATAAGACCTAATTTGGAGATGAAGGCTTTTCCACATTCAGTACATTCATGTGGCTTCTTACCTGTGTGAGTTGTCTGGTGTATAGTGAGCTTTGATTTGCGGTGGAAGGCTTTCCCACATTGAGTACATTCATATGGCTTCTCACCTGTATGAATTCTCTGACGAATTCTGAGGCATGACTTGGTGATGAAAGATTTTTCACATTCAGGATATTCATATGGCTTTTCACCTGTGTGAGTTTTCTGATGCTTATTAAGATCTGACTTGGAGATGAAGGCTTTCCCACATTCAGTACATTCATATGGCTTGTCACCTGTTTGAGTTCTCTGATGCTTAGTAAGTGATGATTTGGAGATTAAAGCTTTCTCACACTCAATACATTCATATTGCTTTCTATCTTTATGAGTTTGCTGATACATATTGAGGTGTGACTTGGAAATCAAGGTTGTCCCACATTCATACAGCTTCTCACATGTGTTTGTTCCTTGATGACAAGTGTGATCTAACTTCTGACAAACAGCATTTTGGCATTGTTTGAAATAATCAGTCTTTGTCCAGTGCATTTTCTGTTGAATTTTTAATTCTGAGAAATACAAAGAATATTATTACATTCCATATAGTAAACAAAACTTTGACTCACCAAGGCTTCCTATTATTTGGTAGTGTATATATTTCATAAAAACATAACTCAAAATAATTATTTTAATACTGCTTTTCAATTGACTTATTTATGATTCTATATGGTAAATTTCATGACTTCAGGCATGTCTTACACAACAAAGTACAAACTCAGCAAGTGTTTTTGTATTTAGGACAATTTAGTATAGACCTCTAAACAAGATGACATTTTTGTTATTCATCTGGTTTTCTTGCCTTCTAAATAAGTTCTCATCTAATTTTTGTTGAACACAGTAATTCATTCTTGCATTAGGTTTATTCAACAATTTTATTTCCAGTGAAATAACCTATTTGGTAGAAAAAAAGAAAAGTTTTTTGTGTTTTTTTTCCACTTGCTGTTACTTGCCTAAGTTTTTACACATCATTTTAGCACATTATAACTGCATGGTCTTCTCTACAGATGTTTGGTATACTTATAAAGATTACTGTAGATTTCTACTACAGTAACACAGGATATGTTTTTGTTTGGTTTCTAGTATCTCCACTACCACCTTTCTCCATGGAATATATTTGTGATACGTTTATTTCTTATATGTTTATATGTGAAAGTGTGTTTGAAAGTTTGGAAATGTGTGTCTCCAAATGCATACTTGATATTAATAGTTCAGGTTTGGGTGTCAGTCATTGCATTTAACCTTGTTTGATAGTGCCTCCTGTTGTAAATGATTATGCCCTGTGAGATTTGAGGAATTCTCAGTGTTCTGGTTGATTCTGGGGATCTGAATTATGCAAAAAGCAAATTAACCCACTGAGAAATCTCACCAGTCAGTGCTGGGTTTCATAATGACTGTGGATTTGATTATTTTATAGTTTTAACTAATACATATCTAATGATAATAGTAGATGAACACTGTTTTCAATCATTATTATTCTAAATGAAGGAGAAAAGGAGAAGGAAGATGGCAAAAAAGAGGCTGCATGAAAAAGAATGAAAATAAACCATATTAGAATATGAAATCAAAACAATAGTAATTAACATAGAGATAAGAAGTGGAAAACATTAATCAGAAAATAATCACAATATAAAGTGAAAACAAAGCTATTAATATAAAATAGTTGATATATGAAGAGAAAAGAACATATTGGAGAACATCTATATTTTGTCAACAAGTGGTTGTTAGCAGAAATGATGGTGATTCATCTGTAGACTGATACAGACATTCTGGGCTCACTGTTGATGGTGGTGTATATGAATTGAAGCGTGGACCCACAAGCAAGGTTAATGGCATGGATGCAGGCCAATAAAATTGTATTTTCATATAAAAAAACTACTAGAAACCCTTGAGATTACTACAACAGGCAAAGTCCTAAATTTATTCCACATACAGGCAAAAATAGAATGTCTCTCCATTGTGTACCAGACGGTGGGAAATGAGAAACAAGTATATTTAGCTCAATTCAGGGATTTAAGTACCCAAGCAAGAATCAACTACATGTGGTAAGGGGGAATAATCCTCCCATAAAATTGACTTGTGCTCATAATTTTCAGAAAAATGTTACAACTAAACTTGTGCTGTTAGAATGATTGTATAAAGGTCAAACAAAACAATCAATATAGGCTTAACATTCCCTATACTTTGACCATCAATAAACAATATGATTGACTATTCCCCATGAAGGGTGAGACCGCCAAAATTTCCCTCCTAGGGCTCTCTAATGCAAAATTTGATCAGCAATTCTCCATTGCTATGAGACTGTATTTTTTCTTGTGTCCATCTCTCACACATAAATATTTAATGTGTCCAGACTCCCTGGATTACCCATGTTTTCAGGTTTCAAAAATTTTACATGGTTGATTTTAAGTGTGAGTCTGTTGTTACTGATTGACAGCCATACTGACCTGAATCTCTAGAATTAACACCTGCAAGAGACACATATTTCTAAACAGCACTACAGATAACACTCTTTTAACAGAAGAGCTCTTTCTACTGTCTGGTCTTAAGTTGCACTTTCGGCTTTACATTTAATTTTCATCTAGAATATAAGACTGGAATATTATTATTTAATTTTCCTTGCACTGTCATTCAGAGTTTCTTTCTTCAAAGGCTCAAATGCTCTTTTTAAAATCCCTGACATACTTCCTATATTTCACAAATATAATATACTTTGTCACCTACATTCTTCTTATGCACATTTTACAGAAGTGTTCTAATCCTTTATCATGGAATCTCATGTTCTCTTTCCTCAGTTATTTCTAACTTTCACATGCAATTGTAAAATAATTGTGTTAAATACTTTCTTTATGTGGACATTGTAAGCAAACCTCCATTAAAGAATTGTATACTTGAATAAATATTTTTCTTCCTTAAGGAGTTTCTTCTAAGGATTTTGTCACAACAGTGAAAGTGACTAGTGACACTTATACTGGAATACACACAAAAAAAGACTAGTGAGAATTTAGTACAATATCTAACACAATATTTTACAAGACCACCTATATAGGGAATTAAATTTGGGAACACATGAGAAAACATTTTTCAATATCAGAAACACAGTAGAGCTTTCTTCATGTCACAAAAGTGTCTGATTCACAGTAATACCATTTATCATGACAATTCCTGATGAGTTCTCATCTCATTGACCTATGTTACACAGTATGCATTACTTGCCTGGAAGCCCCTGAGTTGAGCCTTCTACTACACCCCATGGTGAAAATCCATGCTCTAACTTGAAGATCAAATTTGGTTTGGTCATACAGTTCCCTGTAATTGGGAAATAATGTACAAATTGTGATAGTATGTTATATTAGGTGGACTCCTGTAAGATAAAAGCTGCATTTCTAAAACTGATCTCTATTAGAGATAAACTGCAAGGTTAGATTTGATAAAATTTACATTCCTGGTGTTCATTAACTGGAATATTTCCCTGAAGTAATATTGAAAATATTTCTCTCAAATTATCTTGAAAAGCATGATGTAATACAACAATTTATTTTGTATTTTTGTTTCACTTTTGTTTTGTTTTGTTTTCACAAAATATGGACTCACTGTAGCCCAGGTTAACCATGAACAGATACTGTAGCCCCAGGCTGTACTCATATTTATGGATGTCCTTCTACCTCAGCCTCACATGTTCTGGGACATTATTAAACAATGGTTGAAAAAGAACATTAAATGATTAGAGCATAAGAAAAGCAACAAATGACATTAATGATAAGTGGAACAAAGAGAGAGTTGTCATAAAAAGAACAAGGGAGAAATGTTGTGGGAAAAGAACTCAATTAAACAAATGAGTAAAAAAAGTAAAACAGGGGTTGGAGGGAATGCCTTAGCATAAAGGCACTTACCTGCAAAGCCAAAAGAGCTAGATTCAGTTCCCCAGTATCCATATAAGCCAGATGCCCAAGGTTGTGCGTGCATCTGGAGTTTGTTTGCAGTGGCTGATGGCCCTGGTACACTCATTTTCTCTCTCTATCTGCCTCTTCCTCTCTCTCTCCCCCACTCAAATAAATAAGTAAAAAATTTTAAAAGTAAAACAGAAAAGAGGATTCAGAACTGAATTGATAAAGCAGAGGCAAAAATTGCATTACTATTTTAAAGTACCTCAAGCACATTAAGAGATCACAAGGAATATAAGGAAGAAATGGCCTCTAGATTTATAAGAATTGCCCTAAAGTAAGTGAATGTATATAATGACCATGTTCCAGAGTAAAACAAATGAAATACAAGTAATCTGAAAAGGGACAGTGAGTAAAGCACATGAATGTCATTACACACACACAGTAATAAATTAAAAGAAAAAAATATTTTTTTGCTTAAATCAACAAATGCCCATAATGTAACAAGTAATATTATATATAAAACAGAGGGCCTCAATATTACTGACTGGCAACAATGAAATTACTTTCTCTAAAAATCAATGATATACTTATCCACCACTCATTGACAATACACTATTGAAGTATTAGTGATGAAAAATAGCTTAGTGATAGAGCACTTTTCCATGATGCATTAATCTCTAAGTTCAGTTCAAAGCATAAAAAAGATAAAGTCTTAGCTGAAATATATGGTAAGTGCAATGAACAAAGTCCATACAAATCACAACAGAGACTACAAAAATGTCCTTATCTGTAGGTCAAATGGATATATAGAGGAAAAAATTACTCTAAGAAAAAGTGGAGCCAGGTGTGGTGGCATACTACTTTGCCACAAGCAATTGGGTACCTGAGGCAGGGGAATCACTAAGATTTTGATGACATCCTTGGCTACAGAGTGCACTCCAGGATAACCAAGGGTAGAGTGAAATCCAGTCTCCAAATAAAAAGAAAACATTAAAAATGGTGGTGAAAGACCCAGGCCAGAGTAGCACCATGACAGGCCTCAGTCACTCTGTAGGCCACAGGGGAGAGTTCCCAGAATCTAGGGAAGAACAAGTAGTACCAGGAAAAACCATAAATTTTCTGTGTGAGTATGACTCAACATTCTTGCAGTCATGGGCCGGATGGCCCAATAAGATCCACCATCTCAGAGTTTTTTAAATGTCAACCAATCAAATGAGTGTAAACACGCATGTCAACCTGTTCAAATGTAACAGCCACTTGCTAAGCCAATTAAGTTAGAAATTCTCCTAGACTTAGCCAGCCAAAACCCTAAGACCAATCAGGAACTGTCCCAGTTTCAGTTTTGTACTCGCTGGCCAGCTGAACATATTTTCTGCAGTCTTTCTTTGTGTTTTTGTTGGACTTATTCTCCTTCTCTGTGTGACCAGACAGATGGGACAGACTCATTCGACTCCTCTCTCCCTCCTGAGAGACAATTTTATGGATGTTAAAGAAAAGGCCTCTAACCTAAAGGTAGAAGTGAAAAAGAGAAAACTAATTATCTTTTGCAGAAATGAATGGCCCACCTTCAATGTGGGCTGGCCCCTGGAATGTATTTTCTACCTGCCCATCATAGGGCGGGCCCAAGATAATATCTTTCAAAATTCCTCCGCAGGAAATGAACACTCGGACCAGATACCCTACATTCTAACATGGCATGATCTGGTTGAAAAATCCCCTGCCTGGTTAAAACCTTTTCTTCCTCCACAAGATAAATCGTCCACTACCCTGGCTGTTAAGAACAAAGAGGAACCTATTGCCTTCCCCTCCCTACCTTCTGCCCCCTAAATCCGGTCCTGCAGGACTCCCAGCAGGAAGAATTAATTTTTCCTCCCCCTTATCCTCCTCCTCCTCCCTTAAATCCACCCCAGCCCCAGGCCGTTGGGCAGGCTCAACTTCAGCCCCCAAAGCCATCCCTACCTCCTGTAATTAGCCCTCCCATACTCACAGTCAAGTCCCTCAGGCACCAGCCCTGGAGCCCGAGCTTACAACCCTTCTGCTCAGAGCGATAGGGCCCCCAGACATGGAAGGCAATCAACCTCATCAGTATTGGCCATCTGCTACTAGTGACCTCTATAACTGGAAAATGCAGACACCTAAGTTCTCTGAAAAACCACAGGGCCTAGCCTAATTGACCTTCTAGACCCCATCCTTTTTACCCACCAGCCCACATGGGATGATTGTCAGCAGCTTTTACAGATTCTATTTATCACACAGGAGAGGGAAAGGATCCTCACAGAAGCTTGGAAACTGGTCCCAGGAATGGATGGGAACCCCACAAATAACCAGGCTATGATAGACACCTTTTTCCCTCTGACTAGACCTAACTGGGATTTTAACACAACAGAAGGTAAGGAGGGACTCCAGGTCTATTGCTGGACTCTAATGGGAGGGGGGTGTCTCAGGGCTGCCGCTCAGTGACCTACCGATTTGGCCAAAGTTAGTGATGTTCAGCAAAGAAAAGATCAAACTCCTGCTGCCTTCCTAGAAAGGCATATACCACAGGTATACTCCCATTGACCTGGAACTCCCAGAAAATAAGACAGCTGTTATTATTAGTTTTGTTAACCAGGCAGCCCCAAACATTAGGAGAAAAATTCAAAAATTAGATAGATTAGCAGATAAAAGCCTACAGGAATTGGTAGCACTGGCAGAACGAGACAACAACAACTGAGAGAGCCCAGAGGAGCACCAAGCTCGAGCTTTGCATCACCCACCAAGATCCTTCTGACGTTCACCCAAGAATCTCCAGGAATGCACAGAAATCCACACAGGAAGCTAACCAGCGAACAAGGTAAGGAGGGACCCCAGCCAGACAGACCTAAACTCCCAAACAACCAATGCATGTTTTGCAAAGAAATGGGGCACTGGCATAAGGACTGCCCCAAGAAACCTCCCATGTGTAAAAATTAAAAGTCAGAAAGAGTGCGAGTCCTGGAACTGGGAGATGGGGTTTGGGCCCCTCCCCAAGCCCAGGGTAACCTTAAAAGTGGAGGGGATTCCAATTACTTTTCTGGTGGATACTGGAGCACAACATTCAGTGCTAACTAAATCACAAGGAAAACTATCAAACAAAAAGTCCTGGGTACAAGAGGCCACAGGTATGAACCAATATTCATGGACTATTCAAAGAACAGTGGACCTTGGCATGGGCTGGGTATCCCACTCCTTCATGGTCATACCTGAATTCCCCATCCCCTTCTGGGGAGAGACTTGCTTATCAAAATGGGATCCCAAATCTTTTTTGACCCAGATGGGCCCCACCTCAAAGATAAAAATGGACACCCAATACAGATACTGACCATGCAATTAGAGGATGAGTACAGACTCCATCAACAACCAAGTCCAATAAGGGACATTGCTGAGTGGCTACAGAGGTTTCCCCAAGCCTGGACAGAGACTGGGGGAATGGGACTGGCCTTGCATTGCCCACCAATTTGGGTAGAATTAAAGCCTGGGGCAATGCCCATCAGAGTGAGACAGTACCCTATGTCACGGGAAGCCCATATGGGAATAACCCCATATCAAGCGGCCCGAGACATCCTTTGGTTGCCATTCCCCATGGAACACTCCACTCCTGCTGGTAAAAAAAAACACACACACACACACATACCAGAGATTACTGACCAGTCCAGGATCTTAGGGAGATAAATAAGTAGGTGATGGACATCCACCCAACAGTGCCAAACCAATACACTCTTTTAAGTTCTTTGCCTCCATCTAGAGTATGGTACATGGTTTTGGATTTTAAAGATGCCTTCTTTAGCCTGCCACTGGCAGCACAAAGTCAGCCCCTATTTGCTTTTGAATGGCATGACCTGGAACAAGGATTTAATGGACAATTAACTTGGATGCAGCTGCCTCAGGGATTCAAAAACTCGCCCACCCTGTTTGACAAGGCTCTCCATGAAGATCTGGGTGAGTACTGACAACTACACCCACATTTAAGCTTGCTACAGTATGTTGATGACATATTAATAGCTGCAGACACAGCCCAGGCTTGTCGGGCAGGCACAGAGGAATTATTAACAACTCTGGGAGACCTGAGATACGGCACTTCTGCCAAGAAGGCCCAAATTTGTTTAAAAGAGGTAACTTATTTAGGATATATTCTCAAAGTGGGACATAGGTGGCTATCCCAGGCAAGAAAAGAGACTGTGCTAAGTATACCAACACCAAACACTCACAGAGCAGTACAAGAGTTCTTGGGATCTGCTGGATTTTGTAGCTTATGGTTCCCTGGGTTTGCTGAAAAAGCCAAGCCTCTATATGAGCTGACTAAAGAAGGAAGCCCCTTCCAGTGGTCCCAAACTCAAGATCAGGCCTTCAATGAAATAAAACAAGAGCTACTGACTGCACCTACACTAGCGCTACCTGACATTACTAAGCCCTTCCGTCTCTACATAGACTAAAAAAGGGAATAACTAAAGGAGTTTTAACACAAACTTTGGGACCATGGAACCAGCCAGTTGCCTATCTATCAAAAAAAATTAGATCCAGTAGCAGCTGGATGGCAACCATGTCTCAGAATAATAGCAGCAACAGCTCAATTAGTAAAAGATGCCAACAAACTAACCTTGGGACAAGAACTTCAGGTTGTGACCCCCATGCAATAGAAGGAGTCCTTAAGCAGCCCCCTGACCAGTGGATAAGCAATGCTCTCATAACTCATTATCAAAGCCTACTCCTAAATCAACCCCAGATACAGTTTCTTCCTAGTGAAGCCCTAAACCCCCCTACCTTGTTACTGGATCCGGACTTGGAGGGACCCCTCCACAACTGTACCGACATTCTGAGCAGAGTCTACAATATCAGAGAGGATCTCACCAACCAGCCTCTACCACACGCTGAGGTCACCTGGTACACAGACAGCAGCAGCTACATGAAAGATGGACAGAGGTACTCAGGGGCGGCTGTAGTAGCAGAAACAGAGACTATCTGGACGACATCTTTACCAAAAGGAACTTCTGCACAACAAGCAGAGCTCATTGCCCTAACTCAAGCTCTGCTATTAGGCAGAGGAAAAAACTTAAATGTAGCCACTACGCCTTTGCTACCGCTGATGTGCATGGGGCCATATACCAACAAAGAGGCCTCCTAACAGCTGAAGGAAAAACTATTAAGATCAAGGAACAGATTTTAGACTTGCTGGCAGCCTTATGTTATTACAAACTGTATGTATATCCTCTAACCTTCATGCCCCCGTAAATATCACTTGGATAATAACTAATGCCACAACAGAGACTATTATTAATTCCACTTCCCATGTCCACCCCCCCCAGGGCCTGGTGGCCAGATCTCATTTTCGACCTATGTGATCTTTATGAAGAAACTTGGGAGCCTAGTAACCAAGTACCCTTTCCTGAGTTTGGATGTAAACATCCAGCTACCAGGGTACAGGCAGGGACCCTGCCCATATATGTCTTCCCCGGGTATAAAGAGAGAACAAAAGAACAGAAAAGACAATGTGGTTGGACCTCTGATTATTACTGTGCTTCCTGGGGATGTGAATCCACTGGTACGTTTACTTGGGAAAGTTCCCAAAAAGACAAGAGTAATTTCATCACTCTCCAAAAGGACCCCTGGGGATTTCAGATTGGGCATGAAGCTACACATTCTGATTGTCTAAAAAAAAAACAGTGTAATCCCACCCTCATTAGATTTACGGAATCAGGAAAGAAGCCCATTGGGTGGGACTCTGGAAAAACATGGGGCCTCAGAATATATAAATCTGGGCAGGATCAGGGAGTGCTATTCACCCTCCAGATGAGAATTACCCCATTAAGGTCCCCACAACCTATAGGACCTAATAAAGTTCTGGTCCCACCTAAGCCATGATTCCCACTTCCTCCCGAGCCCCCAATCCTTCCCACTCACTCTTCCTAATCCACTACCCACTCCCTCCTGCCTATTTCTCCTTCCTGGCCCATTACCCACACCATGTCACCTACCTATCCTAGCCCTCCTTCAGAACAAACCACAGGAGTACATCCCCTGCTTGACCTCATAGATCGCTCTTTTCACTTTTTGAATGCTTCAGCCCCTAACCTGACTACTGCTTGTTGGCTTTGTTATGACATCCAGCCTCCATACTATGATGGGATTGCCAGACTTGGTAATTATACAAGTGCTGCTAACACTTCTACATGTAGATGGCAGCAAAAACAGACTCAACTGACCTTGATGTCTGTTACTGGACAAGGACTATGTATAGGAACTGTGTCCTATGGCCAGACACATCTCTGTAATATTACCATCCCAACATCAACTCTACTGCCCAATCCCAATTCTAAATCTAGCCATCTAACATTTCTAATTCCTCCCACTGATATGTGGTGGGCGTGCAACACAGGGTTAACTCCCTGCGTCCACTTAGGGGTTCTCAATGTCACTAAAGGTTTTTGTGTGTTAGTTAGACTAGTACCTAGACTCCTGTATCATACAGAAGATGAATTGTTTGCCTGACTAGAACAACCCCTAGCTCAAAGACACAAATGAGAGGCTATCACAGCCCTTACTCTAAGCCTTATAATGGGAGCTGGATGGGCTGGAGTAGGTACTGGTACAGAAACCCAGAAAAATTATTACTCTACCTTGTGGATGGCTATTGATGCAGACATAGAAAGAATAGAAACTTCTATCTCTCATTTACAAGAGTCTCTAACTTCCCTATCTGAGGTGGTATTACAAAATAGGAGAGGCCTAGACTTACTCTTCCTCCAACAAGGTGGCCTCTGTGCTGCCTTAGGTGAAGAATGGGGTTTTTATGTTGATCGTTCAGGTGTGGTTAAAGACAATATGGCAAAGGTCCGAGAAGTTCTGGCAAGGAGAAAACGAGAACACAAGGACTCTCAGGGATGGTTTGAGTCCCTATTCAACTATTAATATCTGCTTTAATAGGACCCCTAGCTCTTTTCTTGATCATATTACTCTAGTTCCGTATATACTTAATAGACTAGTTAGCTTTGTCAAAGACTGCATTAACACAGTTCAACCGATGGTTCTCAGGGCTCAACACTGCCCCCTAGAAAACTAGACAGCCTTTGGGACCCATGATTGTCTCTCCTTTAAGTACAAAGAGAGGGGGGGAATGAAAGACCCAGGCCAGAGTAGTACCATGACAGGCCTCAGTCACTCTGTATGCCACAGGGCCAGTTCCCAGAATCTAGGGAAGAACAAGCAGTACCAGGAAAAACCATAAACTTGCTGTATGAGTATGACAAAACATTCTTGCAGTCATGGGTTGGATGGCCCAATAAGATCCACTGTCTCAGAGTTTTGTAAATGTCAACCAATCAAATGAATGTAACCGTGCACGCCAACCTGTTCAAATGTAACAGCCACTTGCTGAGCCAATTAAGTTAGAAATTCCCCTAGACTTAGCCTGCCAAAACCCTAAGACCAATTAGGAACCCCCAAGTACAGTTACTGTTCAAATTAGCCAATCATGTAGTTGCATTGGTTAGTTGCCCTCTCCCCCTTGCTCAAACCTCAATAAAAAGCTCACTTTTCTGCTTCTCAAGGCTCTTGCACAGCTGCACTGCATTGGTGAAGGCAGGAGACCAAGCTTAAGCCCAAATAAAGATGTTTGGGTTTGCATACGTGTGTTGATCATCCTTGGTGGTCACTGGGGTGCCGTGAACTGGGCATTACAGTGGTATGGAGCTGGGCATGGTGGGCACACCTTTAATCCCAGCACTCGGGGGGCAGAGGTAGGAAGGTAGGAGGATCACCATGAGTTCGAGGCCACCCTGAGAATACAGAGTAAATTCCAGGTTGGCCTGTGCTAGAGTGTGACCCTACCTCTAAAACAAAAAAAAAAAAAAAAAGAATAGAATGGTATGAACATAACTGTAGACATTATGTGAAGTAATATATGTATTTCCTCTGGTTTTGAAATGACTGTAATATTAAATCAAAGCAGCTCTACAGATTTCCAAGTGATTTTCAACAAAATTATATCAAAGAAATCAAGAAAGCTACAAGACTTACATAAGTGTATGATAATGGTATCAATACTCAACAACCAGAAATAAATGCCATAACTTTCTCACTTGATATTCCAATTGGTAATGTGTAGATAAGTATAAAAACAGATTATGGTTTGATTTTTTTGGCAGTACAAATGTGTATCATACAAGCAGTTCCTTTCTAAGTAACCCAATAAAATCATTCAGAAAGTGGAATTTATGATTTTTCCTTTGGGCTATCAAATCCCTGTATAATTGGAGTGAATAGATGTTATTTCACTTCCCCCAGAAAATTCATGGGATATAAATGAAGTATGACAAACACAGATACAAAAGTTATGCATGTTCTCCTTATACTTGCAAGTCCCAGTTTACATAATAGAGGGAGAAAACAAAACAAGTAATTCGAATATGTAAAATGAGTAGAAGAAAAGGGATGGAATAAGCATAGTTAGTATTAACTAGGTGCATTTGGAAGAAATAACTTCATACGTTGTATATCACAGTAATAGGTTAGTATGCATCTGGCAACACTTACATTAGTATTTCAAAATAGCTACAAGAATTTCTGAGTGCTCCCCATACAACTAATGCCTGATCTGACACTCTTGTTACTATCTATGTGTGTGTTGTGAAGCCACTTCATTCAATATAATATGTTCCATTAAGCATGTCAGTTTAAGAGTACTATATCAAAACAATACTAAATATTTGTAATAATGACTATACTTACCAACCAAAAAGAAAGGAATTGCTACTTAGAGATTCATGGGAGTTTAACTCACCCAAGAACTTCAGGCTTCTGTAGTTCTCCAGCATCACATCTCTGTAAAGGTTTTGCTGAACAACATCCAGGTACTGCCACTCTTGCCAAGTGAAGTCCACAGCTATATCTTCAAATGACACCAACTCCTATAATGACATATTTCTCTTCAACCCAAGACTACAAAAGGGACTATAAAATTAGACTTTACTCTTCTATATGCATCTAGGCAGGGACCTTTATTCAATAAGCACAAAGTTTATATGCTATATCATGGAAGAAAAGACTCAAAATAAATATCATACCTCCATCATGCTGTAGTGATTCAAACAAATAAGTAGTTTCTTTTTAAAGACAATAGAATGGTAAGGCATATAATAGGGCTTGTGTCATAACATTGTGGTACACTGACTTCCCAGAAGATACAAGGCCAAGGGTTCAATTCCTAACACTAATAATGGAATAGAAGCTCTTAATAAAGTTGGGAATTTTGATTCCATAAGGAGTCTGATCATGAATGTAGGGGTCATAATAACTATGGCAAACCTGAAAGGATTCTGTGCAAACAATAACCAAATATTAATTCAGAATAAAATATATTATAAACAATGACTTCAAGGTGTTTTGGAACCAATCTACAATGTTGCCAGTCAACTGCACTGCAGCTTATGTTGGAAACCCATACAACACATTGCACTGTGTATACTATGCCATGCAACTCCAATTCAATGAACACACACAATCTGAAACATCTTGGCTCAAATTTATGTTACAAATAAAAATGTGATAAAATTAGGATTTTTTTCACTTCTCTTGAACTCTAGTGGTTTACTAAGAGATCAATGATATTTAAAACCTATTTCTTTGCTAGCTAGTCATATATATGTTAATATAGAGTTTCAGCAGAAGTACCTCATGGACATAGATGTTGCTGTACCCAGAAGCAAAGCACTGTTACTAGAAAAATTCTATGCTAGGGTGGATAGGTTTCCACTGACTGCTAGCTATAAAGTCCACTGATGCCATAGAATATTATTTCAGGCATGGCCAAGACCCTTGGTTATCTGTCAGAATCAGATGGTAAGACTCTATTGCTAAAGACTCCACAGGTGTGATATGCATGACACTGGGAAATCAAACTGCAGCAAAGCTGGAAGCCTCCACCCAGTTAGCTGACTGTCAATGTACTGGAAAGAGCTATGTAACCTGTTGCCAGAGAAAAGTAATCAATGATGTTACCCTGTGGTGAACCATGCAAGTTTTATTGATGACCAACCAGGTCAAATGTATTCACTGATACAATACTCCTTTGCCTATTATGGGGGAAACCAACTTCTCTCTGATTAGACTTGAGGTCTACTCCATAAGAGGGAATTTCTGCCTGGTACTTAATACCTAATCAACAGCCCATAACTGGGGGGGGGTTGCTTTTGGTTTCACATTGATTGCAGAACACAGCTCACCAAGAGAAGCTTGTGGGGAAAACGGGTTTATTTTGGCTTATAAACCCGAGGGGAAGCTCCAAGATGGCAGGGGAAAATGATGTAATGAGCAGAGGGTAGATATCATCTCCCTGATGACATCAGTTGCAAACCAATAACAGGCGAATCTACCAAGCACTGGCAAGGGACCGGTGGCTATAACAACACAGTGACTCCAGGAGTCTTCAATTGTCAAATTGCCACCAGCTGGGGACACAACACCCAGAACACCTAAGTTTATGGGAAATACTTGAATCAAACCACCACAGCAGGTCATATTAGGGGAGAACTACTTCTCTTGTATTGTTAATTTGATATATTATTCCCACCAAACTGCCTTCTAAATATGTTCATGCCCATATATTACGGGTTCTCTCATTTTGGGCTAAAGAAGCCTATTTTTTCATATGGTAGTTATGATTGGGTTGATTCAAAGTACACCAAATTGCTGAGAATTGACAGAATGTTCAGTACTAAATGAAGCATCGCTATCACATACTCCAAGGTTTAGGAACCATTGTGGAAGTGGTGGATGAAGATCTGGGAGAGCTGGGTATGGTATGGTGGAACAGGCCTTTAATCCAGACATTAAGGAGGCAAATGTCGGATGATCACTATAAGTTTTAGGGCATGCTGAAACTACTTAGTGAATTCCAGGTCAGCTTTGACTAGAGTGAAACCATAAAGAATTGTAAATGACAAAAGTCTAGACAAAAATTGCCTTTGACATTAACCACCTCACAGTGGCTGATGCTATCTACACAAAACTTGCACAATAAGAGGGAAATAAATGAAATTAAAATAGAAGAGAGATTAATTTTAAATGAGAAGGGAATTAATGTAGATTGTATTTTGGTGGAAGAAAATAGAGGTTGGTAGGAAAAGTTTTTCATCATGGTACACTGGATATATTGAGGACAGTTACAAATAAAGAAGATTTTAAAGGGTAGTATTTTTCCCATTACTACTCAGCCTTTAAATATCAAATTGTTATATAGTTTAACAGTGTGGTTAGACAATTAAACTCATCTACTATTGTAGAAGAGTGTGTTCTTCTTTCATAAATGGGAACTCAGATAACTCCAGGCATACACAGTAGGAAAACTTTTGACCCATCCTTCAATCAACCCTCACAATAAACTCTTGCCAAATATTTTAATTACTCAATGTGCATTAGTAAACCTGGAATCTCTGAACAATTAGCTTGTATTGATAAACACAACCAATCTACTTACATATATTCCTTCCAACATCATACTATACCCTGAAAATACACTCCTGCACATATACCACATATTTCTTCTTGTATGAGTGACAACATGCATGATGTTCATTAGGAGAATGTTTCATAAACTCACATGGGTTGTGTTAGGAAACATGGAAAATAAAAGGACAGGATACTAGCAGAAAGTCAATAAATACAAGTATTTCAATGATTTAATTTAAAATGCATGTTGAGACACTTATATCTATCCATTCATCAGTTTTAGTGAATGCATTTTCATTTTCCTTAGGAGAGTCATATATATCCTTTTATGGTATAGTTCCTTGCTTTACTTCTTTGAGAGAAATTTCTTCTGGAGTTATTCTAGTTCTATTGGAGTCTCCTATATCTATGAAATCATCTCTTCATTTAAATTACTCTTTGCAGAAGATGGCAATGATGACAAGGAGATATCATTCACATCATCCTCATCATTCAGGTATTAAGGCAGTGTGCTTATTTAATACATTACAAAAGGAAGCTGGGAGACCCCCCCCACCCCAATGGCCATGTGCAGGAACCCAGTTATGCTCTAAGTCACTTGCCAAATAGTTCAGTAAATTTAACTTATGTTCTCCCAAATCATGTTATCCTTAGGCTAGTCACCAATGCAAGATTTGGCTTAAATTAATATTTTAGGCAGACAATTTTATAAAGTCAATTTTTTCCTTCCTTCCTTCCTTCCTTCCTTCCTTCCTTCCTTTCTTTCTTTTTTAATTATTGTTTTTATTGACTTTTATACTTACATATAAAAAAACCCACCTGATATTTCCCTCCCCTCCCCCCATTCCGCTTTAGGACTCCAGTCTCCATCATATCCCCTCCCTCTCTCCATTAGTCTCTCTTTACATTTGATGACATCCTCTTTTTCTTCTATTTTGAGGGTCTTGCGGAGTATTGTTAGGCACTGCAAGGTCATGGATATCAAGGCCAATGTCTGTCTGGGCAGTTGCATTGTAAGAGGTCATACCCTTCCTTTGGCTCTTCCATTCTATCCGTCCCCTCTTCTGCCATGTTACCTGAGCCTTGGAGGGTTGACAGAGGTGTTTCAGTGATGGACACTCCTCCATCCCTTCTTCTCAGAACTATGTTGCCTTTTGGATCATCCCAGTGGTCATCACCATCTGAAAAAAGAAGCTTCTCTAACCAGAAGTGAGAGTAGCATTAATATGTGAATATGAACATTAAGTGTAGTGCTTTCAGGGCAGCTTGGTGGGAATAATATATACATTTAGACCGACAAGAGCAGGCTTATACCCCTAAGGCTCATGACCTCACCTACCATAGACTTTTACTTAGGGTTTTCAGTACCAGGCATGTATTCCCTCCTGTAGAGAGGGCCTTCAGTCCAATTATGGAGCAGTTGGTTACCCCAAGAGTAGACATGCCACTATTGCACCCATTCAGTCATTGGGCCTGTCTGGCCAAGCTTGAATATTCAGCATCCACTGTTTTCACTGTTGATGACTTCTGTCTCCCATACACTGCATGCAATGCAGCTTTTTCCAGCTCTCAGTTGGCTGGTCTACAGGGAGAAGGTTTTCTGCGCCACACCAGCTTGCTTTCTCAGTGTCCTTGCCTCTCAGGCATGAGATGTCTTCAGCAATAGGGTCTTACTATCTATTTCTCTAGGGAAACCAAGGGCTTTGGCAAAAGCCTTAATGTTTTGGAGGCTACCGGGACCTCCTTGGCCAACATCTCACTGGAAGGAATTCCATCCCAGGTACTGAAAATTTTCTAGTAACAGTCTATATCTTCTAGACGTGAACTTATTCAAAAAAGTAATTTTACATATGTCTTATTGATAATATCTTGAGTTTAGGTTGACCCTACCCCTGCCCTTTTTGTATGTATTCTCTTCCCGTGGCCTTGCTTAAGCCATTCCCCTTCCTGTAATGAGTTCTTCTACTTACATATGTGCATTACCATACACTTAAGTCCTTCCCTTTCCTCCCTCCCTTATATAGCCTTTTACCAGCTTATTGGTTTCTGGTACCTATTTTTTGGTTCCAGTTCACACACAAGTCTATATATTGGTAGCTAGGATCCACATATGAGAGAGAACATGTGACATTTGGCTTTCTGAGCCTGGGTTACCTCACTTAGTATAATCCTTTCCAGATCCATCCATTTCCCTGCAAATTTCATAATTTCATTTTTCTTTACCGCTGAATAGAACTCCATTGTGTAAATGTACCACATCTTTATTATCCACTCATCTGTGGAGGGACATCTAGGCTGCTTCCATTTCCTAGCTATTGTGAATAGAGCAGCAATAAACATGGTTTTGCAAGTATCTCTAAGGTAATGAGAAGAGTCCTCTGGATATATGCCTAGGAGTGCTATAGCTGCATCATATGGTAAATCTATCTCTAGCTGTCTCAAGAACCTCCACCCTGATTTCCACAATGGCTGGACCAGCTTACATTCTCACCAACAGTGTAGAAGTGTTCCTGTTTTTCCGCATCGACACCAACACTTATTGTCATTTGTTTTCTTGATGGTAGACATTCTGACAGGAGTGAAATGGAATCTCAAAGTGGTTTTAATTTGCATTTCCCTGATGGCTAAGGATGTGGAACAGTTTTTAGATGTTTATATGCCATTTGTATTTCATCTTCCGTGAATTCTCTATTTAGTTCCATAGCCCATTTTTTAACTGGGTTGTTTGAATTCTCATTATTCTGTTTTTTGAGTTCTTTGTATTTTTCGGGTGTTAATCCTCTGTCAGATGTATAGCTGGCAAAGATTTTCTCTCATTCTGTGGGTTGTCTATTTGCTCTATTCACAGTGTCCTTTGCTGTACAAAAGCTTTGTAATTTCATAAGGTCCCAGTGGTTGATTAGTGGTTTTATTCCCTGAGCAATTGGAGTTATATTCAGAAAGTCCTTGCCTATCCCAATATGTTGAAGAGTTTCCCCTACTTTTTCCTCTAGAAGTTTCAGAGTTTCAGGTCTGATATTAAGGTCCCTGATCCATTTGGACTTGACTCTTGTGCATGGAGAGAGACAAGGATCTATATTTATCCTTTTACATACAGATGTCCAGTTTTCCCAGCACCACTTGTTAAAAAGGCTATCATTTCTCCAATGAATATTTTTGGCATTTTTGTCAAAAATCAGGTATCTGTAGCTGCGTGGATTAATATTTGGGTCTTCTATTCTGTTCCATTGATCTACCTGTCTGTCCTTGTGCCAGTACCATGCTGTTTTTGTTACTATGGCTTTGTAGTATAACTTAAAATCTGGTATGGTTATACCACCTGCCTGATTTTTGTTGCACAAAATTGTTTTGGCTATTCGAGGTTTTTTGTGTTTCCAGATGAATTTTAGTATTGTTTTTTTCTATTTCTGTGAAGAATACTATTGGAATTTTAATGGGGATCGGATTAAAAGTGTAGATTGCTTTTGGTAAGATTGACATTTTCACTATATTGATTCTTCCAATCCAGGAGCATGGAATGTCTTTCCATTTCCTTATGTCTTCTGCAATTTGTCGCTCAAGTTTTTTAAAGTTCTCATTGTAAAGATCCTTCACTTCCCTGGTTAAGTTTATTCCAAGGTTTTTTTTTTTTTTTTTTTTTGAGGCAATTGTGAATGGGAGAGATTCCCTGATATCATCCTCTGCATGTTTGTTGTTAGTGTATAGAAAAGCTACTGATTTCTGTGTGTTTATTTTGTATCCTGCTACATTGCTAAAAGTGTTTATCAGCTGTAACACTTTGCTGGTAGAGTCTTTAGGGTCTGTTATGTATAGAATCATATCGTCTGTAAATAATGATAATTTGATCTCTTCCCTTCCGATTTGTATCCCCATTATGACTGTCTCTTGCCTTATTGCTATGGCTAAGACTTCCAGTACTATATTAAATAGTAGTGGGGAAGTGGACACCCTTGTCTTGTTCCTGAATTTAGAGGAAAAGCTTCAAGTTTTTCCCCATTTAGTATTATGTTGGCTGTAGGTTTGTCATAAATAGCTTTTATTATGTTGAGATATGTTCCTTCTATTCCCAGTTTCTGTAATACTTTCACCATGAAGGGGTGTTGGATTTTGTCAAATGCCTTTTCTGCATCTATTGATATGACCATGTGGTTTTTGTCCTTCAGACCATTTATGTGGTGTATTACATTTATGGATTTGCATATGTTGAACCATCCCTGCATCTCTGGGATAAAGCCTACTTGGTCAGGGTGAACAATCTGTCTGATATATTCTTATATTGTGTTTGCCAGTATTTTGTTGAGAATTTTTGCATCTATGTTCATGAGGGAGATTGGTCTATAATTTTCTTTTTTTGATCTGTCTTTGTCCGGTTTGGGTATCAGGGTGATGCTGGCTTCGTAGAAAGATTCCAGTAGAATTCCTTCCTTTTCTATTTTATGGAAAAGTTTGAGAAGCATTGGTGTTAGATCTTCCAGGAATGTCTGGTAAAATTCAGCAGTGAATCCATCTGGGCCTGGGCTTTTTTTAGTTGAGAGACTTTTTGTGACTGTCTGGATCTCTGTTGTTGATATAGGTCTATTTAAATGGTTTATCTCATCTTGATTTAATTTTGGTAGGTCATATGAATCAAGGAAATCATCCATTTCTTTCAGGTTTTCAAACTTAGAGGCATATATATTCTTAAAGTATGTCTGTATGATTTTCTGAATTTCTTTGGTATCTGTTGTGATGTTGCCTTTTTCATCTCTAATTTTATCAATTTTTGTCTCTTCTCTCTTTCTTTTGGTCAGATTTGGTAAGGGTTTGTCAATCTTGTTTATCCTTTCAAAGAACCAACTTTTTGTTTCATTGATTTTTTGATTGTTTTTTTGGTTTCCATTTCATTAATTTCTGCCCTAACCTTTATTATTTCTTCCCATCTACTGATTTTTGGTTTGCCTTGTTCCTCTCTTTCCAAGGCCTTAAGGTGAAGTATTAAATTGTTTAGTTGTGAATTCTCTAATTTCTTAATATAGGCACTTAGAGCTATAAATTTCCCTCATAGGACAGCCTTCATTGTGTCCCATAGGTTTTGATATGTTGTATTCTCAACATCATTTGATTCTATGAATTTCTTGATTTCCTTTTTAATTTCTTCAATGACCCATACATTGTTCAATAACATACTGTTTAGTCTCCATGAATTTCTGTATGCTCTGTGGTTTTTCTTGTTGTTGATTTACAGTTTAATCCCATTGTGGTCAGATAGCATACAAGAGATTATTTCAATTTTCCTGTATTTGTTAATATTTGATTTGTGCACTATCATATGGTCTATTTTAGAGAATATCCCATGTGCTGCTGAGAAGAATGTATACTCTGCAGCATTTGGATGGAATGTTCTGTATATATCTGTTAGGCCCATTTGTTCCATGATATCATTTAATGCAGATGTCTCTGTTTATTTTTTGTTGGGTAGACCTGTCAAGTGATGAGATCGGGGTATTGAAGTCACCCACTACTATTGTGTTAGGAGTTATCTCTGACCTTAAGTCCGATAGTGTTTGTTTGATGAAATTGGGGGCCCCCGTGTTGGGAGCATATATGTTTAGGATTGTGATGTCCTCCTGTTGGAGTGTTCCTTTGATCAGTATAAAGTGACCTGCTTTATCTTTCCTCACTAATGTTGATTTGAAGTCTATCCTGTCAGAAATTAGGATAGCAACCCCTGCTTGTTTTCTAGGTCCATTTGCTCTATATATCTTTTTCCAACCTTTCACCCTAGGAATGTTTCTATCTTTTAATGAGAGGTGAGTTTCCTGGAGGCAACAGATGGTAGGATCTTGCTTTTTAATCCAGTCTGTCAGTCTATGTCTTTTGGTTGGGGCATTGAGGCCATTGATATTAAGAGTTATTACTGACAGATATGTATTTGATCTCTCCATTTTTCTTGTTTTGTAGTTCTTCCTGGTTTTCGTTTTACTCACTTGTTCTAACTGTTGAGTATGATTTCTTTTTTCCTATTTCCTGCTGTGTGTTTTTTGCTTTTTCTTCAGCATGAATGATTCTTGCAAGTATTTTCTGTAGAGCTGGTTTAGTTGTCATAAATTCCTTTAGCCTGTCTTTGTTGTGGAATGTCCTTATTTCTCCATCAACTTGGATAGAAAGCTTTGCAGGATAAAGTAATCTTGGTTGACAGTTTTTATCTTTCAGAACTTGGAATACATCACTCCAGGCCCTTCTGGCTTTTAAAGTTTGTGTTGAGTAATCTGCTGTGACCCTGATGGGTTTCCCCTTGTAGGTCATTTGCTTTTTCTCTCTAACTGCTTTCAATATATTTTCTTTGGTTTGTGTATTTAGGAGTTTAATTATAACATGGCAAGAAGAGGATCTTTCTAGGTTTTGTCTGTTTGGTGTTCTAAATGCTTCTTGTATCTGCATTGGCATTTCTTTCCCAATTTGGGGAAAATTTTCTTCTATGATTTTGTGGAAAACACCTACTAAGCCTCTGGACTGAAATTCTTCCCCTTCTGTTATACCTTGAATTCTTATGTTTGATCTTTTCATAGTGTCCTACATCTGTTGGAGTTCCCATTCATACCTTTCTATTAGCTTATCTTTCTTTTTGTTGGACTGTGATAGGTCTGCCATCTGGTCTTCTAGTTTAGATATTCTGTCCTCTCCTTCATCCATTCTACTAATGAAACTTTCTGCAGAGTTTTTTATTTCACTGACTGTGTTCTTCAGAGCTAGGATTTCAGCCTGGTTTTTCTTCAGTAGATCTATTTCCTTATTCATGTCCTCTAATGACCTTTTTATTTCATTAAACTGTTTCTCTGTAATCTCTTTCAAAAGTTTGTTTTCTTCTTTAATTCCTTTGTTTTCTTCTCAGATTGCTTTCATTTCTTCTTTTATTTCTGTGAGTATAGATATCATCATTCTTTTGAAATCCTTATCAGGAATTTCATCTAAAACAGTCTCATTGGTGAATAATTCTGATGGATTTGTAGTTTTTGGTGTGATTGCATTGTCTTGATTCTTTGTGTTTCTTGTATTATAATGTAGTGACTTTTGCATCCTGGATTGATTTAATGCTTAGGTTTTCTAGTTATCTGCGATGTTCATAGGTGTGGATATGGGTTTAAGGTGCCAAGTGTAGCACTTGTACCCAGGTCCGCCTCAGAGGTAATCCTAGATGTTGACTTTGCTTGGTAAGCAAGTATTGTAGTGGACTGGTGGAACAATTTAGTAGCAAGTTCTAAACTTTAATTGAGCCAAATACACATTCAATTAACATGAGCACAAAGCATACAAGTGTGGAAATTGAAACAAAGAGTCTTATAAGGTCAAAATCCCTAAGGATGTGTTTCTTCCACACCCTTAATCTTGTCCACTAGGAATCAGACCCAGCCCCCAATAATGACAGAAGCAAAAAATAAAGGCCTTTTAAATACAAAAGTGTTACAGGCAGCAATATTCAACACCTCATATTCAGCTTATTTGAAAATGGTAAGGCCAACCACAAATATGTAACGCATAACCTGCCCTGACCTGGAAAGAGAGGTTAGTACTTCCAATGCAGGCCTTTGTTACCTTTTGGTGTGGCTTCCAAACTCCCAAATGCTGAGTACCACCTCGTTCCCTGAGCTGTGGAGTTTGGCTCAGCTGTGCTGGGTCCAGTGTTGGTGATGTGGTACAGGCTGCTGCTATTTGCTGATTTCTGCCAATTCACTGGGGATCTGATGGTTGGGGGATGGGCTAGTTTCAGTAGCTCAGCTGACTTTTCTTTGCTTTCTGGGCTCTGAGAGGAGACTGATGAGGTTGGAAAGTCCCCCGTTTATTATTTCTTTTGTTGTTGTTTGTTTGTTTGGGCGGCGGCAGCGAGGCAGCAGCAGCGGTGGCGGCAGTGGCGGCGATGGCTGCAGTGGGAGCTCATCTAGGTTCCTCTGAGGTGGAGGCAGCGGCTTAGCGCCGCGAATTGCGGCGGCTGCTCCAGCCACTGTGGAGCGGGTCAGGCCACAATCTCCAAAGTGGAATTTCTGCTGTTTCCCAGAAAAAATATTCTGATCTTTTCCAAAGAAGGGTGTAGGTTTGTTTAATCCCTCCCTGATCTGGTTTGGCATGGCTCCTATGCTGCCATCTTAGCCGGAAGCCTAAAGTCAAGTTTTGATTAACTAACTGAAAACTGTATCAAATTCATGGCCAAAAAAGTCAATCAAATTTCTAGGGATTCCTTTAAAAAATGCAGAAGGCAAACAGTTTCTTCCCCTTGTTATAAGAGAATGAATGTCTTGGGTGCTTTAGTAGAAATTTCCAAAGTGGTGTTTGCTACCATTTTGATGCCATCTTCCCTCAGCTCTCAGACCATTCAGGTAAGTCTGCCATTCAGTGGTACAAGCCTTCCTTGGGTTCGCTCACAGGTGAAGAAGCCTAGCATTTCTGCCACAGAAGGGACCAGGTTCAAAAAGGCCTGTACACAGTCAGGTACTGTTTGTGTAGAGGCAATCACACCTATCAGTTAAGGAAGCACTTCTTTGTTCATGAAAGTGAGCCAGTCAGCTGTAGCTCTATGTGGAACACGTGTTTTCTCACTTTAAAGAAGACAGGAAATTGATTACATTGCACATCGGATGCTATCACAATCTGTTTCCTAAAGGAACGTGTGCTAATGAGTTAGTAGAGTTTTGGTTGACTTGCACTTGGTATAGATCTTAGGAAATATTTTTTTACAGACTGGTTTTAACCTTAGGGAAAACATTTACATTTTTAAGTTATTTTAACCCTCTAATCTGAGGGAAATGTTTTGTTTATTATGTAGAAATATTTACTGCAGTACTTTTATTTATTCTGCGTTTCCACTAGTGCAGAAATATCCATCAGTTTAGCTTCTCTCTACCTTTATTTCATAATTTTAATATGAAACAGGCTCTTCCCTCCTGCCCCATGTTTGTGAACATGTGTATGCACGTGTGTGTGTGTGTGTGTGTGTGTGTGTGTGTGTGTGTGTGTGTGTTTTGAGATAAGGTTACATATAGCCCAGGCTGATGAAACTTGCTGTGTAGCTGAAGATGACCTTAAACTTCAGTTCTTTCTGCCTCTCCCTCCTGAGTGCTAGATTGCCATTGTGTGTCACCATATCTGGGTTATATGGTGCTGGAGCTACATCCCCAACCTTTATCAATATAATTCTGAAGCATAATAGATTAGGAAAGGAAATATTTAGTATGATTACACAAATAATACAAAGTGTTGCTTGCAGTTTTCTTTAAAAGCTGTAGGAAAGCCAGGTATGGTGGCTCAAACCTTTAATCCCAGCACTTGGGAGGTAGAGATAGGTGGACTGCCATGAGTTTGAGGCCACCCTGAGACTACATAGTGAATTCCAGATCAGCCTGAGCTAGAATGAGACACTATCTCAAAAAAACAAACAAAAAAAGCTCTAGGAATTGTATTGTGTGCATGTTATGGATGTGAGGATGTAGCACTGCTGAGGAATCAGAAGTCTCTCTGAGTTGCTTGATCCATCTCTTGCTTCTGTAAGTCAGCACAGTGCCAAGTCTTCCCCCACAGAACCTTAGATCATTTGTTCTTTATTGTGTCAATGCAATGAAAGAGAAAGTATATAGAAATAAATGCTTGGCTTTTAGTGGGAGCCATTTCTTTCTTTCTTTCTTTCTTTCTTTCTTTCTTTCTTTCTTTCTTTCTTTCTTTCTTTTTTTTTTAGGCAGAGTCTTATTACATAGCCCAGGAAGACTGTGAATTCACTCACAATCATCTTGATTCAAATTCTTAAGGGCTGGGCAATATAATCCAGCTGTACATCAAGCTTTTTTTAAAAGAAAGTTTGTCCTAAGATGTTTATTGATATAAGTACAGGCAGTTTTAAGGCATCACTTGAAGAATTATAGAGTTGTGTGACAAAGGCTGTTTCTAATAACTGAGACCATCCTTTTATTGTTTTTCTTTTGTAGTCTCTTTTTTCATTTGATGCATTATTTCCAGACATATACACTACTGTTCATTGTATTTATATAGCTATTGGAGAACTTACTAGGCCTTTTCTCAAGCAAAAATCTGAATATGAAAGAAAATACCAGATATGCACTTTAAATGAGCTTAATTGCTTGTAGTTGTGCCTGAAATAACAAAATGCCTCCTCCTGGGTGTGGCTTTATTGAGTGAAATGGCTTTCTCTGTACCTGCTGCTGAATGAAGATATCAGTACAGACTTTCATAGAATCATATCTCTGCCATGTCATTCTGTTCATGAGAGCACTGAGTTCTCTTTCAGTGTTCACTGTCCCTTGAATTATTTTACTCAATTCATCAGAGAATGTGCCCCCCTGTAGCCATCATTGGGAATGGTCATATGACATGGATGATGTTCTTATCCCAGGTGCACTCCTGTTTTCTGACCAGAGTTGTTCTGATGATTTTCTGAGCTCCAGGACACTGAGGATGCACATTGGGTTCAAGCAGGCCTGCACTGAAGGTCAGTAAGACTGCAGCACCATTTCTGCTCTCTTTCCAGCCTACACCATTGGCTCTCATGTCACCAAATTTACTTGGGTGGTTATATTTGCATGCTTGTGCATACATCTGAAGATAATCATAGCTGTAATGTGCATACATTATATTATCCATGGGGATGATGGCCTCACTGTTTTTCTTAATTATGATACCTGAGTTCTGTTTTCTATTGATCTTTAAGTTTTCTGCTGCAGCAGTTTGAGAAGATACATTTAGATCTGATTAAGAGGGTTCTGTAATTATGTTATTGTTTAATTTTATGTCTTCACCTTGTTGGGGAGAAGCTGTCCCCTTTCTCCTTGATGGAGCATTGCCTGCCACAATGAAATGATGCTGGCCTTGAGAACTTACAGTCTATGTTATGACTCCTGAGTATCTAAGTCATGACTAACTAAAACCAGAAGTAATATCTGCAGAGTTGCTTTTCCTGTTGATTTTAAAACCAGTCCAAAGTATATAATGTATATTAGAATTTACCTGTAAATGAATTTTGAAAACAGATGTAAAGTTGGCTTCCTGAAAATGATGGTATAGTAAAAAAAAAATCATAATTATAATTTTAAAAGACAGGAAAGACATGAACAGACTTTATTGAAGGCATCCTGAGAAGGACTCTGGTCCTGCAGGTCAAAAAGCCTAGAGCATATTTTGGGAGGATGTGGGAATTAGAAACCTTTGCTAGGTGGACCCCTTGCCTCAGGGTTGGGCCACTTTAAAGAAGTAATAATCAGACAGGTGGTTTGGGCAATTCCAGTAAAATTAAAATGGGAATGGATGATCTGGGTTATTCCAAGCATGTAATAATTGGGATGGGTGGTTGGATCACTCTTAGGAAACAAAGGGTCACAATGACATGGCAGTCAGAGTCCAAAGATGGAGTCATCCTGCTTCTAACAGTTCCTACTTTCTATCTAATCCTGATGTCTGTGTACACTGTTGAGTCGCAGTCTCTTTATGATTAAAATTAAGCCTCCTATTTATGTCTCCTGCAGGCAGAGCCCTACTAGGGGAGTGTACTACTGTCAGAGTATCCTTTACCTACACATAGGGTATGTTCTAAGCTGGCTTGATCTCTGGCTGCTCTTTTCCATTCTTTGCTATGCATATATGATGAAGTGATCAAGCTTCTTCTGCCATCATGAAGCTTTCCCTAGAATTTATAAGCCTGAAATAAATAAGCAGAAACATCTCCAATTATTCTCACTCTTACAAAACTCAAACCTATGTCCTTCCTGAGATCTGGCATTTGGCTCAGATCACCAACAAATCACCTTTTCCCTCCAAACTCTTTCTGGATATTTTATGCATCAGATGCCAACTGGCTCTATATAACCATCACTGATACCCTCACATGCTTTCTCAGAAAGTCAAATCCTCTTATACAATCACCCCCCTTGGGCACTAGTCTCCAACCCTCAATCTCTTATATTGTCCCCCTGTTTCTTGCTTCATCCCTCACACCACGAATTTACCCTTCACACTAATAAGGTTTGTCTTCCTCATACACATCCACCTTCCACAGACCATTCAGTCCCTTATTCATCCTCAAATGAGGAACAACCATGACCCATACCATTCCTATGGATGGTACAGAAGGATGTGGACCACTGTTTTCTATACAGGATGTGGTCATTGCATTCATGAACCCACCAAGGCAGGACCTGCTCAGTATTTGGCCTAACAAGTTTCTGTATAGAGTGGTGAAGGAGGTTAAAAAGTGCATCTAAACAGTATGCAGAAGTACAGGAGAGATTTCTCTCGCAGTTCAACACATTTGCTTGCAAAACCTGACTGTTTTCTCCCATACTCACATAAAGCCACATGTACAAGTTGGTCCATGAGTATTGTTGTGTTTTTTTTTTTGCAGTGGCCAGAGGCTATGGCACACCCATTCCTCCCTCCCACATCTGATGTTCCTTGTCAACAAAATATCTATTATAAAATAGTAGAGGGTGTAGTTGGAAACAGGAAGGGGTTCAGAAGAATGGGGATGTGAGATAAGAGAAGATAATGGGAAAGGACTATGTTCAATATTTATTCTTTACATGTATCAAAATTGTCAACAAGAATACTTTGTAAGAATATAAAAAAGAACGTGTATTTCTTGCCTTTGAGCTAAGCACACCCAATAAGTGTCTACCATCTTCAATTATGATCATAAATATAAACATAAACATGTAGATCACTGTCTACAACTGACTATGCATATACAGGTACCCAGTGTTAAAATGAGTTTCTACACGAATATGTAAAGGCACTGAGAAAACTCCCCATGTTTCCATTGTTCAAAATGTAACTCTTATACTCACTCTCTTGGCCTCAAGTAAGCCTTTTTCTTCTATCCTATGTCAGTGTCATTCTTGGTTTATCTTTGGCTCCACAAAATACATTTTATTACAAATTGTTCATGCCAAAATGGGACTTGCTCCTTGAAGATTCTTCAGCTTTGCATGATTGATCGAACGGGAGAGATATTGAAGAAGGGCAAATGGTAGGTACTGGGAAAGGGGTCAACAAGTAAGAGTGCTGTATATACACACATGAGGACTTGAGTTAAATACTGAGCACCCACATTAAAAGCCATCCATGGTCACACATTCCTGTGACCCATGCTGAGAGTTTAGAAACAAGATAATCACTATAACATAGCGGTCTACCAACTTGACTAGAAAAAAGCATCTTCAGTTTCACTAAGAGATTTCATCTCAAGGAAATATGCATGCACCTCACCAGAATAGAGTCTGAGTATGCAGAAAACTGCTCTGCAAAGGGAATGTACAGCAGAGCTTGTAAGGAGAAAAGGTTTTATTTTTTATTTTTATTTTTTTTTTTTTTTTTTAGTTTTTCGAGGTAGGGTCTCACTCTAGCCCAGGCTGACCTGGAATTCCCTCTGTATTCTCTGGGTGGCCCAGAACTCATGGCGATCCTCCTACCTCTGCCTCCCTAGTGCTGGGATTAAAGGCGTATGCCACCATGCCCAGCAAGAAAAGGTTTTGACTGAGAGTTTCCCTGAATGGAACAATCACAATGGGCCTCAGTCAAGTAATGAAAACCAGATAAGAAGAAAAAAGAACTGCAAAGATGAGGAAAGCAGGGAGTTCTCAGCCATAAACTTGAGATTACATCTTGGCCCTTAAATTTAGAAGATTGGAGGATTATCAGTATTCATGCTGACCACATAGGTCCAGGAGATTAAAATAAGTCTGCAAGTTAAAACAGAGGCTAATCAGTGTGGCTGAACCAAAAAAAAAAAAAAAAAAGCCAAAAAGGAATTTTGATAGATTAGAAATAATTGTTGTTCTGGTGACCAGAAAGTTAAAATTTGCAAGAACTGAAAATGTTTTCTATCTGCAGATCTGCAAAAGGTCAAGACCTCCAAAAGAAAATGCAGGTCACCTTTGATAGGTTACTTCTGTTACATACACTTCTACATAAAACAAATAAAATGATGTAATAATACATTCTATATTCATACAGGAAAGTATATTACCATTTGAATGCCAGAAAATATAAAAGTCAAACTCTTATCTAGATAAGGAACAGGAAGTACTAATTTTGAATAACTAATTTTTTAATCCCTTCACTAGTCTTTGAGGCCTTGTGGGATGTTCAAAAAGCCTCGATGGGGCTGGAGAGATGGCTTAGTGGCTAACGCATTTGCCTGAAAAGCCAATGGATCCTGGTTTGATTTTCCAGGACCCACATAAGCCAGATGCACAAGGGGGCACATGCATCTGGAGTTCATTTGCTGTGGCTAGAAGCCCTGGCATGCCCACTCTCTCCATCATTCTTTCTCTCTCTTTCTCTCTCTCACTCTGCCTCTTTCTTTCTCAAATAATAAAAGCCTCAATAAGTCTGGGAACTCACACAAAAAATTACAGACATGTGCCCTTGCAGAGACCATTCAGTAAGGTTTCTGGCACCAAAATCTGCTTTGTGTAACAGAGGTCCAGTTATCATGTACACCCTCCTATTATGTCTTAAGATTTATGTGTTTTATCAAAGAATTTTTCTCAGTTTATTTGTAGCTTTTTATGAAGCAGGGTCTCACTTGAGCCCAGGCTGAAATGTAACTCATTCTGCATCACAAATTCATAACAATGTTACTACTTCAGCCTCTAAAGTGCATCAGGCTTGCAAACAAGTAACTTTAATCGCTCTGCAGCCCATTTTTTTTTTCATAGCCCAGTCACACTCAACATTTTAAATTCCCCATATTTGGGAAACCTGCTGACTGTTATCTGTTAAAACGTAAATAGAAGACTTCAGAATGTCAAGAGATATTATTTTTCTACTCAAATCATTAGATAGCTGTATTTAATTTAAAATGAGTTATATTAAAAGGATATGTGTGTATAGATTTCCAAAATGTGACTGTTGCAGACAGCTTCAGGTTCGCTGAGATGAACTTCCAGACCAGGCACAGTTATGGAGGAAGGGATATTATTTATTGCAGCTTACAGATCCAGGGGAAGTTCCATAAAGGCAGGAAAAGCAGCCTGCTCTTCACAGGGCCAAACAGAGAGAGAGAAAGCCAACCAGCCACCACAGCAAACAGAGCAAAACTACAGCCAAAAGGTCACACAGCACACTTCAGGAACTTCTGCTAGGCACATTTGCATATCTTTACAATGGAATCTCAAACCCACACCACACCTTAAGACCGGGCCCCCAGTGACCTTGCCTCTAGCAAGGTGATTGCAGATGCAAACTATAACTAATAAAACACTGAATATATTGGGGACATATATTCAAAACTACATTCTGCCCCTGGCCCCCAATATATTTAGCTCCTGGCCCCCAATAGATTTATAACTATTACACATTGTAAATTGTACTCAGTCCAAATTCAAAGGTTCTCACAGTCTTGATCAACTTAAGATAGTGAGTCCTGTACAATCAAACAAGTTAAATACTTTCAACATGTAAAGGCACAGAGTAAACATTTTAACTGTATAAGGAATAGCAAGGAGAGACTAAAACAATGCAAACTCAATCACCATCAGCCATCATCAAACTTCTGCAGTTCAAGTTCAATATAACCAGAGACTAACAGTCTCCATGTTTACCAATTCCTTCCCTCCAGCTGGGCAGAGTTGCCAGGGAAAACTTTCATCCTATGCCAACACTGCACTCCATGGTAGCCCTTTTGCACAGTCCTGGTATATCCAAAACATCTTCAGGTCTCCATGCAAACCACAGTCCATCTTCCAAAAGGCTCTTCCAGCCTATTCCTCAGGGACTTCATGCCCTGCCTTCATGCTGCATCTCAGCAGCGGCTCCTGGAACCGTGTGCAACTCATGACCACTCCATGCATTTTTCATGCTTCCAAAACTAATACCAGGTGTGCAGGACACAGCCATATTCTTAATCCAGGGACAAAATAAACCATAGCCTTGAAAAGCAGGTTCCTTCTCCGGTCAGCTCTTTCCAAGAATTTGCATTTTTAACAGTCTTTCCTCAGGCATCCTCTCCATTGTTTTAATGTAAATACAGTCGGGCCATCTTCCTTCCACCTTCCTTAAGATTGCTAATGTGTTGACAATAGCAGCTAAAACAGCCTCAATGCCTCTACTTTTAACTTGCTTCAGGTTTTCCAACTTAAAATCTTAAAATCTCAGTCCGATATCTTCAGCCAAGCATATCAGTCCATTACAAATTTAACCTTGATCAAACTTTCTGGGCCTGGATAGCAGAACGTAGCCATCCCTTATGCCAGTATCCCAGTTCCAACAAAGTCCTCTGCACTCTTTCCTTCCCCTTAGAAAGCTCATAAGCCAAGCCTCGAAGTTCAATACTATCTGCACTTAGCATTCTCAAACTCTCATCAGAATAGTCCATAAAACTTGGCTTACCACTCCAGAAGGCATCTTCAGTTGCAAGCACCAACTCCATGCCCATTCCTCCAAAACAAAAGTTCCAAAAGACGTATATCCACATGGTCTGGTTCATCTCACCCCACACTCCTCGGTACCACTTTACTGTTGCAGACAGCTTCAGGTTCGCTGAGATGAACTTCCAGACCAGGCACAGTTATGGAGGAAGGGATATTATTTATTGCAGCTTACAGATCCAGGGGAAGTTCCATAAAGGCAGGAAAAGCAGCCTGCTCTTCACAGGGCCAAACAGAGAGAGAGAAAGCCAACCAGCCACCACAGCAAACAGAGCAAAACTACAGCCAAAAGGTCACACAGCACACTTCAGGAACTTCTGCTAGGCACATTTGCATATCTTTACAATGGAATCTCAAACCCACACCACACCTTAAGACCGGGCCCCCAGTGACCTTGCCTCTAGCAAGGTGATTGCAGATGCAAACTATAACTAATAAAACACTGAATATATTGGGGGACATATATTCAAACTACCACAGTGACTAACAATTTTGACTTTTTCAAAACTCATGGAAAAAGTAATTTCCATTTGGAGGGGAACCTGTTCTATACAGGCTACTTCTTCCATAGGAAGACACATTTACCTAAGTCTGTAATACAAGGCTCATGTTTTGATATATTATTTTAATTAAACTTTACAATAGCTCATCTCAATGAGGTGTAAGTTCTTTGTTGAATCTTTGATATATAAATGTTCTATTTTGTTTCAATGGGTTAGACCTGTCTAAGACATATTTAAGACTAAGGGAAGCTGAGGAGGTATATGTTTCTTCATGAAAAGCTCATATTGCACAAGCAAGAAGACCTAAATTTAAACAATGAGGAAACATCACATATACTTGTTGCCCCAGTATTGAGGGGGACAGAGACAGAAAGACCACTGGTATTCACAGATCAGCCAGTCTAACAAAAACCTCACAAGCTCCAGGTTTAACAAAAGATAATCAGGTGCACAAAAACAATACATGTGGACACCCTATTCTTTCTCTGACCTGCAACTATATGTGCATGGGGAATGCACAGTTATCCAGACATGTACATAAACCATATATGTTCCACACACAGAAAAAAGCCTTATAAATAATAATAAAGTAATTATGTCAATTATTTAACTTTAAAAATAGGTGAAAAGATGCTAACTAAAAAAGTTTATAAATAAATGAATCATCTGCATGCATGTGCACCTGTATAGATGGGAACACCAGGGACTCTTGCTACTGCAAGTGAATACCGAATGCATTTGCCATGTGTTTCATGCTTTACATCTACGGGAGGGAGCTGAGATTGGCAGGTGTGGCAAGCAAGCACTTTTAACTGCTGAGCCATCTCCTGAACCTCCAAAGATGTTGTAGCAGTTTGAATGGATCTCCCCCAATAGATTGATTTTTATTAAAGCTTCTTGTACTTAAAGATATCTGGCTGAAATCCAGGTTCCTGGATTGTTTTGATTGTGGTGCTCCTGGTGGTATTTCTCTCTGCAATAACCTATGAAAGGGGACCAGCTTTTTCTGCCATGAGGGAGCATCCCCTGGAACTGTAAGCTTCAATAAATTCTGATTTTCTCATAAACTGTGTCTGGAGGTTCATCCCAGCAGTGTGGAGCTGACTGTGACAGATGCTAATTTAAATTTCTTGCTATGATCAAAGTGAAGATATACATTATGCTTTTAATAATTAATGAAGAGGGCTGGAGAGATGGCTTAGCCATTAAGATGCGTGCCTGCTAAGCCTAAGAACCCAGTTCCAATCTCCAGGTCCCATGGTTAGCCAGATGCAAAGTGACACAAGGGCACAAAGCCGCACTTGACCACAAGGGGTCATACATCTGGATTTCGTTCACAGCAGCTGAGAAACTGCTGGCGCGCCCATCTCTATCTGTCTCCCTCTCCCTCTGTCTGTCTCTCTCTCCAAAAATAAATAAAATAATAAAAAAATTTAAAAAAATAATTAATGAAGAACATCAGGTGATTAATATTGTGAGCATTATTATGTGGTAGACTTCACTTAAAAACAGATGCTTCTTCTTAGTAGAATGATATGGTTAAAAAGGACTAGAATGGCTTTGCCACTGAGACAAACAGCTAATGCAAATTTCAGCTAACAAAATCATAAGTGGCAACATCTTATTAATAATAACTTTAAATTGACCAAATAAATGAAGCAATATAGCTGATGTGACTGAGTAAAAGTTGCAACTACCTGTTGTCTCAAACAAACACACTTTATCAAGCAATACTGTACAAAAACAAAGTGAATGGAAATCATCATACAAAGCAAACATGAGTCATTCACAACCTGGTGTAGCTCTTTCAAATCACAAATCAACAAGGAATCATAACAGAAATTAAACCACAGATCAACTGGACAGAACAAATATGCACACTACATTGTGTTCAATAAAAAGGGACTACACATTGTTCTCAGCTACACATAGAACCTTTTCAAAAATAATCAGATTATAGGCCCCAGAGCAAACCACCAAAAAACAAACACAAAAATGAGATGATTTCTTATATCTTATATCAGATTTCAGAAAACTAATGCTTCACATCAATAGCAAGTGGACCCCAACAACAGCACAAATAGTTGAAGACTAAACAACAGGCAAGATGTGGCCAAGTGTGAGAAAGAGAGATGAACAAAATACCAGCTCTTAGCCTCTGTCCTCAATAGCTACCTGCTTTCAAACCTATCACACTCTAATAAACCTACAATGGAAGAAAGATATCTGCGACCTGCATCAGGTGTAACCAGCCTGGACACTGGGACAGGGCCTGCCCTTAAACCCAGCCCACCACAAAAGCTTGCTCTATCTGTAGACAATGAGGTAATTGGAAATAGGACTGCCATCATGGACACACTGGAGCCCCCAACTACCCCAGCTCCCACTCTACAGCTGGTATAATGAAGGGGCCCAGGTTCATCTATCCCACTTGGGAATCCCAATTCATCTGTTGAACCCAGGGTGATTGGGATGGTGGCTGGGCACAAAGTCTCTGGAAATGGGGCCTCCCTCTATTGATTCTAACTTCCTGCAAAGGTCTAACATGATGGTCATAGAGGCCTCAGGTGTCCCTTCCAATTCCAGAACTTCCCCTCCTTTATTCTGCCAATTTGGAGACTTAAGATTACTCATTCTTTCTTAGTCATCCCTGAATACCCTATGCCTCTCCTTGGCATGGGTGTCATGTCAAAATTCAAAGTCTCAGTCCACATTCCCACATTTGATACAATAACTATGTTTTAAATCTCCAGTTGAACCTGCATGGAAGCACCTCTGGAATCCAAACCCTCCCCTTTCCCCCTGCTACATTAACACCTCAGTTTGGGACATTGAACAGCCTTCAATTGCTCAACACCATGAGCCTGTCTGTGTTGATTTAAAAAATCCTCACTTCTATGTAACCTGAGACCAATACCCTCTACCCCCTACCAGCTGCCAGGGACTTAAGCCCTTAACTGTCTGCCTCCTCAAGGCCCACTTTAAACACCTGTCAACTCTCCTCACAAAACCTCCATCAATGGGGTTAAAACCATAATGAAACTTATGGGTTAATCCAGGACCTCAGAAAAATAAATGAGACAACTGTACCCACATACCACGTCATCCCTAACCCTTACACTCTCCTTTCCTCTGTCTCACTTACTGCAACCAGCTGTACTATCCTATATCTTAAAGATGATCTCCCTACACCCAGGCTCACATCCTCTTTTTGCTTTTACTTAGGAGGACCCAGACACTGTTTTAGCTCAGCAACTCACCTGGACAGTCCTGTTGCAAGGTTTTAGTGACAGTCCCCACTACTTTGGTCAGGCCCCCAATGAGATCTCTCATCCCTAAGCCTCCATCCCAGTCATCTCTTACAGTATGTAGATGACCTTCTCCTATGTAGTCCCTCCCATGAAATCTGTGTTGCACACACTGCTAAAATTCCTCAATGCCTTATCTGCTTAGGGGTATTGTGTCTCAAAAGACAAAGTTCAGATCTGTCAGCACACTGTTACTTACTTAGGTCACGCCTCACCCTGTGCATGCATCAGGATATGCCATCATCCAGGACCACCCCAACCCCCAAAACCTGTACCGTTATTGAAGCAAAACCTTTGACCCTAAGGACCACCTTCCAGCAGCCCTTACTCAAGTCCTAACTCTGGCTAAGGATCTTTCCATTAACATTTATACAGATTCAAAATATGCTTATAAAATCATCCACTCATATATTCTAATTTGGAAGGAAAGAGGCTACCTTACACAAAAGGGGACCCCAATTATTAGTGCCTCTCTAATCCAAGACCTTCTGGATGTGACTTTTCTCCCCTTTAAGGAATCATTCATCCAATGCCAAGGCCATCAGAAAGACAAACAGTACATCTCCCTCATCACACTCATAAATTGCCCTGTGAAATTGCCCTGACACACCCAGACCTCTACCCACCTCCCTACCTTTATGAGCATACCAAATCCCCCTCATTCAAGAGTTTCTTTCATACCTGCATTCTTTATTTCATCCCTCTAACCAAGCTCTATTTTCTTTCCTTCAAAACCACATCTCCTTTCAACCCTAGGACAGACAATTCTTCAAAGCTCTTGCAGACTCAAGTGATATCCACCAAAGAGGAAACCCTAACTCCAACATCTGACCCCCTCAAATCCCTACCCACCAGGTGCGGCACCTTCTACCAGCCATGGATTGGCAAGCAGACTTCACCCATATGCCTTCTGTTAAATGATACAAATATCTCTTAGTGTGGATACATTTTCTGGATATGTAGAAGCCTTCCTCACCACAAACAAGAGAGCTAACATAGTAACTGAGATATTGACTAGAGAAATCGTCTCTCAATTTGGCTTGTCATCCTCAATACAATCAGACAATGGCCCAGAATTCGTCCTCCTCTAACTCCCCAAACATTGCCAGGTACCTACAGATTGCCTGGAAGTTTCACATTCCCTACCATCCCCAATCCTCCAGCAAGGTTGTGAGAACTAACCATACCATCAAAGAAATTCTCACAAAGCTAACCTTGGAACTGAAATGGGATTGGACTAAACTTTTACTTCTAGTGTTGCTTAAACTTGGAGCCCTACCTAAAAGCCTTCCATGATCAGCCCCTTTGAACTCATGTATGGGAGACCTATAATTCCCCCGGACTGTCTCATGAGACTCCACTACTCCTTCCTTCCATATACACTAGTCTCCTCCCATTGTTCAGAAAGAACCATGGAGACAAACTAACACCACCCTCCCCTCCCTCTATCCATAGGCTCCTCTTCCTAAGTCCAAGCTAGGAGACATGGTTGATATCTCTGTCTCCAAAATGGCAGAGGCCCCACAATGTCATCCTAATAGCCCTCACTGTAGCCAAACTCCAGGCTTCCCATCCTGGGTCCATCTCTCCCACTTGAGAAAAGCCCCATCATCCCCTTACCCCTCCTCCCTGTTTCTGGGTGACAATCACTGCCTCCACCTCTTTAAAGATTACTAAACCTCCCCCTACACCTGAACACTCAATATCCAACAATTTCATCTGTTCCTGACTCAAATTATGGTTGATGCCCCAGCTGATCTCCATGTTTGATGAGCTTCTGGATACCATAGTAGAACTCTGGTTACAAGGAACTTTCATTCCCTTCACACCAGAACAGATACAGTTCCTTACCATTGCCCTGCACTTCCTCCTCTTCATCTAGGAGCCTAGGGGATGCCCTGTCACCCCTCCTTCTCACAGTACTATTCTCTTGTTGACTGAACTAATAATTGTTCATTTCCACAGATTGTTCTTAACACCAAAAAGCACTCTTAAAACTCCAACTCTGGGTACACTTCCTTACATTAATTTTCCTAGGTGTTATCCATTCTTTAACTCCTAACAATGAAGCATAACAGGCTTATAGCCCTTCTTGCTATTACTATATCCCGAATAATACTTATTGTCACTCATGTATTGCTACACCAGACACATGTATCTGCACTGTGGCCCAAATAGGACATGTCACCATAGACTCTCCCCTAATACTAAACTGTACCTTTTTAATGCCCTGACATTATATTTGGGCCTATTAGATGGTCTAAAGATAATCAAGAAATATGCCATCAGGGGATCACACAGGGACCATGGAAAAGTCTCACAGAACAGTCTAAAACAGATAGTTTAAATTTTTAAAGGTGTTTTATTTATTTATTTGAGAGAAAGAGGACGAGGCAGAGAAAAAGAGCACATGGGTACACCAGGGCCTCCAGCCAATGCAAATGAACTCCAGATGCATATACCCCCTTGTGCATCTAGCTTACATGGGTCCTGGGGAATCGAAACTAGGTCCTTAGGCATTACAGGCAAATGCCTTAAGTGCTAAGCCATTTCACCAGTCCCTAAATTTTGCTATCTCTAAGATGATAGCCCACCCTATAGATTGACAATACTCTTGTACCAAACATAGAAAAGGAGCCCCCCTTGGACTGGAGAAATGGCTTAGTGGTTAAGGTATGTGCAACAAATCCAAAGGACCTGGATTTGATTCCCCAAGACAAATGTAAGCCAGATGCAGAAGGTGGAGCATGCGTCTGGAATTTGTTTGCAAAGGCTGGAGGCCCTGGCACACTCATTTTCTCTCTTTCTCTATCTGCCTCTCTCTCTCTCTCAAATAAATAAGTAAAATAAAATAAAATAAAATATTTTTTAAAAGAGCCCCTACAGATACTATCTACTCAAAAGCTACCCTGAACACAAGCATCTCCACCAGCTATCTGGAGTCCTTAAATATTAAAAACTTCTGGGTTCAATTGGCTGTTGATATCATGAACAAACCTTCTTTTGGCAGTCCACCAACTATTAGCTAATAATCTCATGGGTCTATCTGTTAAGTATAATGAATATATTAATGTCATTGGATATAGAACACCAAACAAAACCACCCTGTGCTCCGTACAGATTCAGCACTCCCAGTCACCCTAGCTGTCCAACAATGTTGCCTATGCATCAATTGTATCCCCCTTTACCACCTCTTAAACCATCTCAACTACCTCCTAATTGTTATATGAACAAATCATCTCCCTGCCCACCAGAAAATAGATGCCCATGGGATGGGTCTTCCTCTGCAATAAAATGGCCTTTCAAGCCCTGCCTGCTAACCTCTCTGGAATCTGCTCCAGCAGACAGATCCTCCCCTTACTGCCATCCCTAAACCCTCCTCACTGGAATACTTGGAGTCTGCCCCTCAAGTGTGGTAATAATTTGTTCCTCCTAGATCACAAGCAGGTAGTAGTCACACAGCATTTATCCTGCTCATTCCAGGCTTTGCGATGGAGACACAAAGGGAAGTGTCTAAGTTGGCCTGCAACTTTAGCAAAACTGCTGATCTCACAAGAGTTCCATCAGAAATTAATGAAAAAATGAAAGAACTTTGAACATCAATATTACAAAATAGAGCCATTATTGATGTTTTTTATTATTGAAGCATCATATTAGCTGTCAGAAATTCCCTGGAATGTGCTGCTTCAATATTACAGACAATTCCAATATTATTCAAAAACAGACAGACAAAATAAGAGGTTAAAAAAATCCATGAGAGCAACTTTTGGTCAGGTTTAGGAAAATGTTTTCCATGGTTATGCTCTTTACTGGGTCTTTAGATGAGTATTCTTCTCATCATAATCATAGCTCCCTCTCTGCCCAACTGTGTACTCTGACTCATCAAATAAGAAATCAATTCTGTAAAAATGATGTACTTTAACACTCCTTACAACCCCATGCTCATGACAAGTCACCCATAATAATCTGCTTCTTACCCCCTGTCCTTCTTACAGGGATGACAGTGAAAAGGAAAACAAAAGGGAGAGAAACCAGACACCAGACATCAGACATCCAGGGCATCCCAAGCACAAAGGAGAAACCACGCCTAAATCAGAAATAAATGTATGATTTTCTTGATCTATATGACCTACCAAAATTAAATCGGGATGAGATAAACCACTTAAATGGAAAAAGAATCAAACAGGGCTGAGACTGTGGTTCAGCCCAGAGTGGGCTTGCCTAACATGCATGAGCAATGAGTTCAATATCCAGTAATTACATAAACAGGAAGTGCTGTTACCTGCCTCTAATCCCAGCAATAAGGAGGTGATGACAGAAGCAACAAAAGTTCTATGAAGGATTGGAGAGATGCCTTAGCAGTTAATGTGCTTGCCTGCAAAGCCAAATAACTCAGGTTCAATCCCTCAGGACCCACATAAAGCCAACTGCACAAGGTGGCACATGTATCTGGTGTTGAGTTGCAGTGGCTAGAGGCGTTAGTGCACCATTCCCCCATATTCTTTCTCTATTTCTCTATTCCACCTTCCCTCATTCTTTCTCCCAAATAAATAAATAAATATTTAGAAAATAAAGTTCAAGGCAATCTTTGGCTACATAGTGAGGTTGAGGTAGACTGAGCTACTTGATACTCTGTCTCAAAAAGAAATGATAAACAAAACATCCCAAAATTCTGCTTGCTTTGCAAAAGCAAGTGCATCATTCCTCTAAATGTCACATACTTCCCAACCTCAACGTGTGGGAGGTGAAGGGAATTGGAAGCAGGAAGGGAGGCAGCAGTGAAGAGGCCTAACTCTTTCAAGGAGGTCCACTGTGAAGAACTGCAGCCATCACAGGTGAGAGCCTGTTTCATGCATAAGGGAAGGATTCTGCACAGCCGCAGAAGCTGAGAACTGGGTAATGACAGTCCCTGAGAAGGTATAAGGATGTTCTCTGGAAATTACCAGAAGGAACTTTCAAAGGTGCCTATTCTTGAGACAAGAGAAAAAAGAAATAGAGGAAATCATTCAAAATAAGTTCAAAGAATTGTTTGTGAAGTGATGGTAATTCAGGCTGACAGCTTAAAGTAAGAGATGAGAAAAAAGTGTGATAAAGGGCCTGAGAGAGGAGTGAATCTTGGAGAAAACCTTAGTGTGGACAGCTGTCCTCCATACAAGGGGAACCACTGTCCTTTGAACTATCAATGACTGTGGCCTGTAACTTTCCACCATGGAGGAGAGGAAGGTTGCTGTATCTAGAGGACACGACTCACAAAGCCCCACCCCAGGATTTATATACAGTTTAAGTATGAGGAGTGAAGTAGCTTAGAGATCATGTGCACTTTCTCTGCAAACATGAGCATAAAGGAGGGCCTAAACAGTTCACATTTGAATCTCCAGATCCCACAGAAACAGCTGGGAAAGTCCATGAAATCCTGTAACCCCAGGCCTATAAAGGGGAGCAGAGATCAGAGATTTCTCCTGGGTTCATGGAAAAGCACCTATTTTTCAAGAGAATCCAGTTCAAAATGAGAACATGGGAATGAATGGTGGAGTGGGACACTATTTTCTGCTCTTGCCAACAAAGAGGAGTGGGAACTGTAGTAGGGAAGAGCATAATATTTCATAAGAGAACCCACCTAACTGTGGGCAGCACCATCACATGGGCTGGGTCACCAGACTACAAAGAGAGAAAGCTAGGTGTGCATGCAGCACTCATCACACTCAGCTTCCTCACCGAGGACTGAATGTAACCAGCTGCCTGGAGCATCTGCCATGGTGCCTTCCCTGCCATAGTGTTCTGTAACCTGCAACTATTAGCTGACATACACACTTCCTCTCTTAAACTGATTTTATATAGGAGATTGTTCTAGCAACAAAAGACAAGGTACTTGTGAGACACAGCTTCCCTGACGTTTGCTTCCCATATATATGTTGACAGGATGCACAAAGTTTGGCAGGAATTACAGGCAGCAGACAGCCAGCAAAAAGATTGCAAGGAAGGGAGCAGCCAGTGGAAAAGGGAGAGGTTTCCCACAAGGTGAGATCTCTGCTAGAAGAGGACAAGGGGACCCTGAACTGTGGCTTCTGGGACAGGCACACTATAGGTACAGATGCCTCCAGGCCTTGAGAGAGGGGGCTGGATATTAAGATCCAGGTCTTACCCTCACAGCCCAACCAGGACAGTGACTCTTCTTTGCTCTAACAGATTCTGCCACCAAGCTGTTTTACAAAGAAGTAATCACATGAACAGTATTCCTGTAAACCTGAAAAAACATTGTTTGTAAGAGGAGGCAGTGGGAGTGCAAACATTCAGTATGGCTATTCCTAGTCAACCATCTCACCAATGTGCCTTGGATGGGAGCCATGATGTTCTAAAGCAGGAGAAGGCAACATTATAGGGGCTGAGTTAGAAGGTTCTGGGTTCTGATTCTGCAACTATGCCTAATCCCATGCAAGTGCATCTTGGGGAAGCAATGAGGATAATTCTAGGAGTTATGTAAACATTCTCACAGTTTCCTTACCTTTAATCTCCCTTCCTTCCTTTCTTTCTTTCTTTCTTTTTTCTTTCTTTCTTTCTTTCTTTCTTTTTTCTTTTAATTAGTTTATAAAGAAGGTCTCATGTAAACCATTCTGTCTTCAAATTTACTATCTAGCCTAGGATGGTCTTGGTCTTCTGGTCCTCCTGCCTCCACCTGCAGAGTGCTGGCATCACAGATGAACACAACACCTGGTTTGTGGAACACTGGGGATGGAATCCAGAGCTTCGTGCATGCGAGTCAAGCACTCTACCAACTGAGCCACATCCCAAACCTTCCTTATCTGTTGAAGCAAGGATGATTATGTACAGATTATACTGTCAAATCATACATGCTCAAAGAATGCACTGGTCCTCCCTGGCACTCTTCTCTTATGTAGGTTCTTTCCCTCAATCCTCCACCCTCTCAGACAGGACACTGCCTCTCATGGCTCCTATGTATGGTATCTGTGCATGACACCCGCTACTGTGGAGGTAAATGCAAAGTATTGTACACATATTGGAACTACAAATACATTCTTCAGCAGTAGTTGTGTCCATTTTTTTCAGTAAAAACTGAAACCAGGGGTGGAGCAATGACTTAGCAGTTAAGGCACTTGCCTGCATAGTCAGAGGACCCAGGTTCAATTCCACAGAACCCATGTAAGCCAGATGAACAAGGTGACACATGTATCTCGAGTTCATTTGCAGTGGCTGGGACTCTGGCATGCCCATATTCTCTCTCTTTTTCTCTCTGTCGCAAATAAAGTTTAAAAATAAAAAAACTAAAAAAAATATGAACCCATTATTAGAAAAAAAACACAAAAGAAAAATATAAAAATGGTCATGCGTGTTGGCACATGCCTTTAATCCCAGCACTTGGGAGACTAAAATAGGAGATCGCTGTGAGTTTGAGGCTTGCCTAAGACTACATAGTGAATTCTAGGCCAGCCTGGGCTAGATCAAGACTAACTTGAAAAACAAATATAAATGAGTAAATAAATAAATAAATTATTGGCAAGAATGTGGAGAAATTGTACATTTATACAGTTCCTGTTTAGGAAGCTGAAAAAAGCTCAGGAGATAGATGGTTTTGATGCTTACATATTTCAAGCCCCAGAAGTTTCTACTTAAAATTATTTGAAGGATAAGTTTGATATGTGTTTTTTAACATCCTGACATAAACTAAACTACATATTAACTATCCTAAACATTATACTCAATGACTAGCCACCATCATGTATAAGAATATATGCAATGGGGCTGGAGAGATGGCTTCTAATTAAGGTGCTTTCCTGTGAAGCCTAAGGACCCAGGTTCATTTCCCCAATATGCACATAAGCCAGATACACAAGGTGGCTGTTTTAGTCAGGTTCGCATTGCTGGCAGAAAGAACCTGATGAATAGCAGCTTGTAGGGTAAAAAATAGTTTACTTTGGCTTACAGACTTGAGGGGAAGCTCCATGATGGCTGGGGGAAAAAATGACAGAATAAGGAAAGATGGACAACACCTACTGACCAACATAAGATGGACAACAGCAACAGAAGAGTGTGTCAAGCACTGGCAAGGGGAAACTGGCTATAATACCCATAAGCCTGTCCCCAACAATACACTACCTTCAGGGAGCTTTAATTTCCAAATCTCCATCAGCTGGGAACCTACCCTTCAGAACACCTAAGTTTATGAGAGACACCTGAATGAAACACCCCAGAGGTGCATGCATCTGGAGGCATTCATTTGCTGCGGCTACAGACCCTGGTGTACCCATTCTCTCTCTCTCCCCTCATAAATAAATTTTTGTTTTTGTTTTTGCGAGGTAGGGTCTCACTCTGGTCAAGGCTGACCTGGAATTAACTATGTAGTCTCAGGGTGGCCTTGAACTCTCAGCGATCCTCCTACCTCTGCCTCCCGAGTGCTGGGATTAAAGGCATGCGCCACCACGCCCGGCTAATTTTTTTTTTTAATTATATGTATTGGGGCTGGAGAGATGGTTCAGTAGTAAAGGCAATTGCCTGAAAAGGCTAACATTGCAGATTCAACTCCCCTGTACCCATATAAAGCGAGATGCACAAAAGAGAACATGCATCTGGAGTTCATTTGCAGTGGCTACAAGCCCTGGCAAGCCCATTCCCTTTCTCTCTCCTTGTAAATAATTTTTTTTTAATGATATGTCAGAGAGAGATGAGCACCATGGTTCACACCTGTAATTCCCATAGAGAAGCCTGAGGCAGGAGCATCCTGAGTTGGAGGCCAGCCATGATACATAATGTGACCTCACCTCTAAGTAAAAATAAAAAGAGCTGACAGTGTAGCTCAGTGCAAAAGAACTTGCTCAGCACACACTAGACCCTGGGTTTGATAGCCAGGAACAGAGGATAAGCACTGACAGTTACTCCAATTTAGCTACAAATAAGAGTAAAACTGCTTTGCCTTCTGGAGAGAGAGTGCATGGAGGCCAGCAGCACAAGGGTTGATGCGTACACAGAACATTAAGTGTTCTGACATTATTACTCCCTGCACACGGGGCTCAGCTGTGAGGGAGACCAAAGGTGTGCACCAAGCGCTGCCTGCAAGAAAGACAAGGGAAGAGTCTCCTCCTCTCCTTAGTCCTGGGCAAAGTCCTGTAAAAATATACACATCTCCATAGCACAGCCTAACTATTATTACTTCAATTTCTGCAGAGATGTGAGCAAATATTTATTCACCCCAAATAAGGTGCCAATGACAGACCAAAGAAATAATGTCATTTAAGTCCAGCCCTGTGAGCCAGTGAGTATATTGGGGTTATTTAGAGGAATATGGATGAGGAGATATTTACAGGCACATGCATGACTGGAAAGGACCTGCATCAGTAAAAGTTCTTCCTCCCATGTGTGACAACTCATGAAAGCTGTATCCCTGGAGATGCTTGTAAAATGTGAAGGGGGCTGCTTTTTAACGTTGTGGAGGGAGCTTGTGAAGCTTGTGAATTTTAGGAACTTTCGGAGACTTTCAGGTTTTGTCCACTTCTGGAGCATGGTTTCTCTAAATTCCCGAGTCTTACAGAGATTCCTGTGTGATGAGGAGGAGCACTCTGAAATGCTGTTTTGGGGTACACATAGTCATTACACCCATGAATTCATAGAAGCTTAAATTTCCTGCAAACATTAAGCCTTTCAATACATCACCTTCATGAGGGAAGGATACATGTGACTCCACACCTCTAGAGAAGCTAATTGCACCTAATGATTGCTGGGAAAGGGGAGTCATGTTCATCAGTTGTGCTCCTACATGTAAGTTGTCCATCCTGTTATATCACCATGATCATGCAAGAAACCCTAATTTAACTCAGTGGGGTTAAAAAAAAAAAAAGTAATGAAGAATACCTGCAAGCCTACTGAGGAGTGTCCCTAATGGAATGGGGGCAGGGATGAGGGAAAAAAGGATACCAACACATGATTTATCTATACAAAACATGTTGTTAATAATAATAATAAACATGTTTTAAAATGGAACAAAAGTAAGATGGAGAGTCAGAGGAATGAAGAAGTGTGTTAGTGAGACGTTGAGACTGGTAAGACGGTGGATTTTCTAGGCATAAGATCAAAATATGTTATAAACATATATTATAATATCAAAATGTGGGCTAGAGGGATTGCCTAGTGGTTAAGGCACTTGCCCGTAAAGCCAAAGGATCCAGGTTCGATTCCCCAGGGCCCATATAAGCCAAATACACACGGTGCTGCATGCATCTGTAATTCAGTTGCATGGCTGGAAGCCCTGGCATGACCATTTTCACCCTCCATTGCCCTCTCTCTCTCTCTCTCTCTCTCTCTCTCTCTCTCTATCTTCTAATATATATATATATGGAAAAAGTTAGTGAAAAAACAGTTGAAGAGGATGGTTGCATGAAAGAAAATGAAAAGTGTCCAAATGGCCAGAAGAGATGAGAACAGCTGCCTGCAAAGAGGGATGTGCTCAGCATTCATGTGCCTGTGCAGTTAACAAGGAGTTCACTCAGGCTCTGCTGCCCTGACCTTGCCCTCCATACACTACTTGTTCTCTATGTGGTTTTTCTTTTTTTTTTTTTGTTGTTGTTGTTGTTTTTTCTTTTTTTTGTTTTTTTGAAGTAGGGTGTCACTCTGGCTCAGGCTGACCTGGAATTCACTATATAGTCTCAGGGTGGCCTCGAACTCATGGTGGTCCTCCTACCTCTGCCTCCCTAGTGCTGGGATTAAAGGCATGTGCCACCACACCGGCTTTCTTTGTTTGGTTTTGAAATATGGTCTACTGTAATCCATGCTGGACTCAAAGTAACCCAGCTTGGTATCACATACCTGTAAACTCAGTACTTGGCAGGTGGAGGCATGAGATAAAATGTTCAATGTGTGTACTGAGTTTACAGGTATGTGCCACTGAGCCAGGTTCACTGCAGTCACTTCTTTGTCTGCATTCCCTCTAGATCACCTTATCCACAGCCAGGGTCTCAAAAGACAGTAACATGTTGAAGTCTCTGAAACATATATGCTGGTTCTGCACTTTCCACTGGATGGCAGGTTTGAACATGTATGTGCTCATGAGGCACCTCTGAGGGTAACTGAAACAGGGCAGTTGTTAACACGTGTCCCCTTGACAGATCACTTGCCTGATTTGTGCAAGGCCCTGTGTTTGATCCTTAGCAACACACACACACACACACACACATCTGTTCTTCATGCATTCTGTATTCCATGTAAAGGTCTCCATCCCTTCTTTACAATATTCATGTCCAGACAACCTAAGTTATTATTATGAAGCACCATCTTAGCTCCCTTATCAGTTTGGCACATGCTTCTCTGTAGCCTTGTTCACACTCAGTACTCACACACTGTTTGCTAGTTCAGCCATTGAAATGGTGTATCCAGGCAGGAGGTGTGACTCAGTGGTGGATCCATTGTTTACCTGGGATGTGTGAGGCTCTGGGTTCATGAACTAGTTACCAGAACAAAAATAATGCCTGAGTTAAACATACTACATAGCTGATTGAATGTATAGAAATTCTGTGGTAGTAGAAAGCTGTCTGTTACAGGTTTATAACCTAATTTTGTTGGGTTACGATAGTCCCATAAATAGTACTTATAGTCTACCTCACCACTTGATCTAACATTGCCATTACTATCAGGTAAAATTCTTATTGGAATATTCAAACATCTCAGTTTCCACCAACCCACAGGCTAAGGACGGCAACACAAAACACCTGAGGCCTCTAGCAGAGACTTCTCTGCTTTGAAAACTCCTCCTTGATGTTTCCTGAGTGAACTTAAAATGCCTAGATTTATAACTTTTTCATTCTATTACTATAAATATTCCATGAGTCAGGTAAGGGGGCCCACATTTTTACTCCCAGTACAAAAGAGGCTAAAGTAGGAAGATCCCTGTGAGTTTGAGGCTATCTTGGTTGATGTTGGAGACCACTGAGCCAAACTGCAACCATTTGGAGGAAGAAGCCTCCACTCTTTGTGTTAAGATTTCAGCTTCCTGAGTTCCTGTGAAATTTACCAAGCCTTCCCAAAAAGCCTACTTTGATCTGTAGATAAGAACAAGGTGTAACCTAAAGATGTGTATCTTAACAAACAGGATTGATGTAACTCCGCCCTGCCTGTGATCTCAACACAGACATTCTTGTAAACATCCGTGAGGCCTGTCACTCAAGAGACCCCCCGCCCCTCTCTCAAAACCTCTGGTAGCCATAAAATCCATTTGGCAGCCATAAATCCCATTTGCCTTCTTCCTGCCTCCCCTATATATACCTCTGTATGAATAATAATAAACGAAGCCTTGACTGGTGTGGAAGCAAGGCTTTCTTCTTTGTGTCTGCTTGTTCCCTCATCCAGGTAACAGCCTCCCCTCGAGCCTATGTTGAACCCCGCTGGCCGGGGCAAGTGGCGGCCGGGGCAAGTGGCGCCCAGACATGGGGCTTGAGGTACGAGGACTGACTTGGACGTCGCAAGGAAGGACAGCCGTCTCTTCAGCATTGGATCTCCACCTCGTTGGTGAGTGAAGATCCACACTGGGTCACTGCAGGAAAGCCCGCCTGTAATACAGACCTGGGTAAGGTAAGAATAGCGACGAATGTCTCGGGACAAACCATATATGTTCATAGTTTATGAACCTCAAGGCACAAAGAAAATTGGGTGATCCTTTGGGGACACCCTCCCCTTGGGATTTACAGGCCCAGAGTGGGCTGCCTCCCCAATGAAGGAACTTGTCTCCTCATTGACGGACTTAGGCGAAGTTTCATATGGTTCTCTCGCCATTAAAAAACTAGGCAGAGTTTGCTTCCCCAGTTAGGGAAAAAGCAAACTTTCCCTTTCTCCATCAGAGAAAGGCTAAAAACTATAGGCCGAGGAGCGGCTGCCCCCCCAGTGAGAAGGTAATCTCCCCACTGATGGTCAGGCGAGAGATAATGTAAAGAAAAAAGAAACTGTCCCTTTCTCCATCAGAGAAAGGTAAATTAACAGGCCCGCAGGGGCTAGCCTCCCCACTGAGGAATTAGGAGAGGTGTAATGTAAAGAAAAACAGACTTTTTCCATCTCAAAGAAAAAGACAGATCTCCCTCTCAGACACTGTTTTCTTATTTCATTCTTTGTTTTCGGTTTAAGCCGTGGATTTGAATCAAGGCGACAGGGCAACTGAAGTCTCTCAGCCAGGGCTACTCTCTGGCATTGACTGAAGGCCCCGAGCTCATTGTTCAAATCCCGACAGCACGACCGGGTGTTGGCAATAACCTTCTATCTATTTCTCTTCACAATTTACAAACCGGTCACGCATCGGCCAGTAAAAGCCTTTAGGGCGACTGCCGGATTCTTAAACTTGCGGTCAGGCTTGCGTTTGGGACCACCGGGAAATCCCCCAGGCTATTTATAGCCCAGGAATGTTGCCCTCTGGTCTTGACATTTCTAAACTTTCTCTATCGTGAGGAACACTAGCTTTCATCAAAATGTGGCTGCTACCTCGAGCTGTGACAAGCTGGCAGATCTGGCAGAGCTGCTCAAAAACCACAGGCAACAACAAAGACAAGAGCTCACACCTGGGGGCAAGGCTTAGGCTCCTGCAGGCTTTTCTTTTCAGCAAACCGGAATTGTTTATTCTAGGGCTTAAGGTGCTTAAGATGCAGGGAACCCAAGTTAAATTTCTTGTTCTCTTAAAAAAAAAATGTCCATGGTTCCCCCAAAAAAGACACTATCAATGAGTAACGATGGAGTCACATGGGTGATTGTTTAAAAGATTTTTATCGCCTTCTATTGAAACCTGATTAGTGACATCCTTCAGTCTCACTATCAGATAAGCCCCTTCCCCCTTCTCCATTCACAGCTGAATGCAAAGCCCAGACTCCAGGGGCGTGCCTACCCCACCTGGGCTCAGGCAGCATCCAGCCACACTGGCCCAGCAAGGTAAACAAGGAGATAATAGGCTTTATTAAAAAAAAAAAGGCTCTTTCTTAGCTTCGCTGGCTTGCAGAGTTTAGGGACTTCTAACAAAAAAAACAGTCTCAAATAGATATGGACTTCTTTACAACTGTTTTAAATTCACTTTGTCTCTCTATGCTTTTCTGGGACTACTATCAAAATTTCAAAATATGGATAAATGCCAAACTATTATAAGTAGATATGGACTTCTTATAAGTATTACAACTGTTTTAAGCTCACTTTTGCCTCTCTATGCTTTTCTGGTACTACTAACAAAATTTCAAAATATGGATAAATGCCAAATTATTATAAGTAGATATAGACTTCTTATAAGTATTTACAACTGTTTTAAGCTCACTTTTGCCTCTCTATGCTTTTCTGGGACTACTAACAAAATTTCAAAATATGGATAAATGCCAAACTATTATAAGTAGATATGGACTTCTTATAAGTATTACAACTCTTTTAAGCTCACTTTTGCCTCTCTATGCTTTTCTGGGACTACTAACAAAATTTCAAAATATGGATAAATGCCAAATTATTATAAGTAGATATGGACTTCTTATAAGTATTTACAACTGTTTTAAGCTCACTTTTGCCTCCCTATGCTTTTCTGGTACTACTAACAAAATTTCAAAATATGGATAAATGCCAAATTATTATAAGTAGATATGGACTTCTTATAAGTATTTACAACTGTTTTAAGCTTATTTTGTCTCTCTATGCTTTTCTGGGACTACTATTTTGTCTCTCTATGCTTTTTCTGGGACTAAAAAAAAAAACAGTTTCAAGAATTATATTTAAATTTAAATATGTGCTTAATACTAAATTTGTTAAAAAAATTAATAATGTTCAAATCTACTTTCATAATTTAAATGTATGTCAAAAGTCAAGTCTGATCTACTCTTTAAAGATATAAGGCCTTTTTTTTATAACCTAATGGTAAAAACAATAAAAGTTTTCATTGGTAATAATAAAATAAACTGATTAAAAATAAACTGGAGAAAAAAAATTTAAATGTTGGTAACTATTTAATGAAAAAGATTATTACAAAATGGTTACATAATTTGTAAAATAAAAATATGTAACTGTAGATATTAAGTAAACTTAAACAAAAAGTTAAAGATAAAACACTTAACCAGATTACAGATCTTTTTAGATACAATAAAGTGGTTATTAACCTAGGGCTTACATCAAACTAATAAAAGCATGGCTCTAGCTGATAGCAGGTTACTATGGTATTCAATTTGTAAACTTAAAACTTTTTTGTTGATATTAATCTGGTCATGATGATGGTTTAAAAAAAAAGACTAAATTTAGAGTACCCAATAAAGTTAATTAAGTTCCTATTTGTCAACATTTTAACTATATCTTAAGGTTAAAATTGATTCATTAATATTTCTCTCACATGGTTAATATAGCTAATATACAAAAAATTCCTAACATCTCCCTTCATTGGCACACCAGTAACTACCCAAGATCTTTAATGTAACCTGTGACAATTGTTTCCTATCCAACTGTGTTTTCAAAACATCCAACCCTGGGGGTCCCCAGCACTCAGACCGGTCTGGTAAGTATCTGAGCGCTCTCTCTCTCTCTTTCTCTTTTTTATGCATAGCTTTTCTTGGGCCCTCTGTTTCTGTCATATTCGTGTGTCTATGTTATTGGGCCCTCTGTTTCTGTCATATTCGTGTGTCTGTGTTATTGGGCCCTATGTGTTTCTGTCATATTTGTGTGTTTGTATGTTGTTTCCCTATGGACGGACACTTCTCCCTTGACTTAATAACATGAGACAGTTCCCTTCCCCCTCTTTAGGACAAAAATCAAGGACATCGCTCAGAAAAATGGAGTATCTATTTCTGTTCCTCAATGGCTATCAGAGGACACCCTTCATTCAAATATTAAAAAGGTTTTCTGTCCTAGGAACAGACATCCAGACCAGATCCCATACATCGTGACCTGAAAAAATTTAATTAACCCCCCATCCTTTTTTCACTCCTTTCTTCACAGGTGTTGGCAGCCACAGCTAAAAGAAACATTAAGCCCACCGCTGAAGCCTCAGTCCCAATTCTTGTGTGGGAGAAGGAATGGGGAATGGGAGTTACATCTCAGGACAATAAATGATTTACAAAATTTGTCTGTTACAAGGATCAGAGGCTCCCATGGCTGAGTATCTCTAAAAGGTCCTACAGGTATAAAAACTCCCCAAAAGCTATGTTATTGGACTGATTAAAATTTTTTCTCAAACTTTTTCATCACAGATAGATATTGATATGCTCTAGAAAATGCTGTTATTAAAAAAGCAGGTTGTCAATCTGGTGGTTCAAAAGCAATTGTTCTGTCATGAGTATTACTCTGTTATCCTACAATGGGACTGCTACTCTATGGTAAAAGGTTAAAAATCATATTTGGGGTATTTAAAATCTTAATAATCTTAACATAAATTTACAAGGTTTACAAAAGAAAATATCTGTTATTTCATATAGTCATTTGTCTTTTGGTGATCCTGTTAAGGCTGCAAAAGGATTTTTTTGATGCCTTAAGTATCTCCCAAGCAGTTTCTTTCTCAGATTCTCATTTGGCTTAAGCAGGGGGAAATTTACTGCTGGGCAAACATAGATTACAGAGTTAGAGGTCAACACATTCTTTAGCTAGTTAGGCCTGGGTTTAATAAATGTCTGATTCTACAATGACAGTACTGTCATCTGGCTATTAAATGATGTCTTCTAAGTAAAAAAGAAAAAACTTTAACTTGGTTTACAACAGTAATTAAGGAAAATAATAAACTCAAAAATTTCCAGGAGGCTTATTTCAGCAATGCAATTGCAACTTGTTTCAACATACAGAGGTGACTGTGCCTGAGTCAGGCAAGCAAACAGTGTTGCAGAGACTGAATGTAACAGGTTAATTGATTTCTTTTTTTGGTTCTTCAGTATATACCAAAATAAATATAATTTATGATTACAGTTGGGTCCCCAAGAAAATAAATAATCAGAGATACAGCCCATCTTGGGTCCCAAAGGTGGCCTCAAACAAAATTATAAAAAGTACTCTAAAAGAAAATTATTTTAAGTTTTGTACGTGTCTGCCCTTCCCTTATCCTTTTGTACTTGGGCCCAGGTGGGTCAATCACCTAATGAAATTTACTCTTAGTTGTACCTGGTATATTATCACCAATTGTATTAATTCTAAAAAGGACACAGCTACAGATTACTCCTCCAATGTAGTCTTTATTGTCATGTGTTCTCCTGACTTAATTATGCCAATCAAAATGACTGAGTCCTGGTACTCCAGCTTCCAGAGCTCAAGTGTTCCAGCAGCTCAACAGGTCCACTATCACAGACTGGAGCTGGCAAGCTGAGGAATCGCGACTGAGGACTTGCCTCCAGCTGAGACCTTCCCCTAACAATGAATGTAAACCCTATAGCCACTGTAAGCCCTGTAAATTTGTTTACTTTTTAAAACCTATAGTTTCTGTAAAACTTAATGTCTGTAAAACTTATAGTTTCTGTAAAACCTAATGTCTGTAAAACTCATAGTTTCTGTAAACCCTATAGCCACTGTAAACCCTGTAGATTTGTTTACCTTTTATAATCATTCTAGGCATGTTGGCCAAGGTTTAATACTCCAAGCCTCTGGGAACCGCATAAGCATTCAGACTTATGCACCCCCTAGGGGGATGGGTACCAATGTGGGTGTGGAAAAAACACAAGGGAAGGTCTTACTGACCACATCTGAATTCCCTGAGAGAAAACCTGACTTGCATGGAGGTTGGTACCATACATAAGAATTATTTAGGCCCTGCCTCCCCTCCCCAAAAGGTACCAAGGGCCAAATCTGTGGGCAATAAAAAATGACCCACGGGAGGAGCCAGGTCACTTCTCCCCCACTTGGTTAAAGCCCACTGCTTGACTGCGGACCTCCCCCTGTCTTGTATAAAAGAAGGGAGGAGATGTTGGAGACCACTGAGCCAAACTGCAACCATTTGGAGGAAGAAGCCTCCACTCTTTGTGTTAAGATTTCAGCTTCCTGAGTTCCTGTGAAATTTACCAAGCCTTCCCAAAAAGCCTACTTTGATCTGTAGATAAGAACAAGGTGTAACCTAAAGATGTGTATCTTAACAAACAGGATTGATGTAACTCCGCCCTGCCTGTGATCTCAACACAGACATTCTTGTAAACATCCGTGAGGCCTGTCACTCAAGAGACCCCCCGCCCCTCTCTCAAAACCTCTGGTAGCCATAAAATCCATTTGGCAGCCATAAATCCCATTTGCCTTCTTCCTGCCTCCCCTATATATACCTCTGTATGAATAATAATAAACGAAGCCTTGACTGGTGTGGAAGCAAGGCTTTCTTCTTTGTGTCTGCTTGTTCCCTCATCCAGGTAACAGCCTCCCCTCGAGCCTATGTTGAACCCCGCTGGCCGGGGCAAGTGGCGGCCGGGGCAGGTTGACAGATTGAGTTCCAAGTCAGCCAGGCTAGAGTGAGACTAGGCTTAAGAAATGAACCAAAAAATTCTGAAACTTTTAGCATGTTGAAACATCATATTTTATGTAACCTAGACCTGTTCCTGAGTCAAACCAACAGCATAACAGGCTTCGATATGGTATTTCCTAGCTAGGCCTAAGTTTCAATTTCTCAAAAAGCCTGAACTAAATTCTGAGAGAACAGAACAAAGAACCGTCATTTCCTGGAAGGTTTCAGAGATGTCTGAGGCCATTCCCCCTTTCTTGGCCTAAGCCAATCAAAAGTAAAAGAATGTGATATGCTTACTGGCCACCTTAGGAAACTACCTTCCTTAGAGCCCCCCTCCCTTAGCCTCCCTTAGCCCACGCACATGGAATTATAACCAGTCAGGACTGCACAAGTACTATATCGCTCAAATTAGCCAATTAGATTAGAGGTCTTTGTTTAGCTGCCTTTAAAAGGGCCAGAGAGCTTATCTCGGGGTCGTTATCTAGTGCAAATGGTGGACCCCGCATGCTGGACTTCTGTGCACAATAAACAATCGATGTTTTTACATGTTATATGAGTCTGAGCCTCCCATCAGCGATTTTCAGACCCTAACATTCCCAGGTCTTCAGCTCTCAGATTTGTCTCAGAATAAAGTATGTTGAGGAAAGAACTGGGGTTTGACATCCCAACACCACAATATTAAAAGAACAAATGAAAATGAAAATTCAGTTCAGGTTCTTTCACATGTCCATACCACTGCACTTGACATTCTCATCACCCTACTGACAGTTTGAGTCAGATAGACTTAGTTTTGGAAATGACATGCAAACTGCAGGGTGCTCAGCAACATCCCTGTACCCACCCACAAGGTCAGGTGCAGCACTATATGCTCCACCCTCAATTAAATAATAAAAAAAGACCCCAGACATCACAAAATATCTGTGGAATGGTTAAAACAAACTCATTTCTCCTGAGATCAACACCAGCAACACAGTCTGTACCATTTTTCTGGTATTACCAGACCAGTTCAGGGAGAAGCACAGGGACTACGTGGAAATTGGAGACATGCAGTGACTTTGGTTTAATTCTGTCAGGAAAGGAGCTGGAGAACTGCAAGTGGCCACCAAGTGAATAACCGAAAGACAGGTCCGAGCCTCAATCTGATGAAACAGTCAAGAAAACACAGGCCAGAGTGAGAAGAATATCAGGGCTCAGAGTGGGCTGGACTACCCACTTTCTCACATCATACTGATAACAGTAATAAGGGGAAAATAGAGACATGTTCTAGATAAACTTTTGATCTAGTTGTAATCTAAACAGAGATTCAGAGGAATGCAAGGGATACTGGCTTTCATGTACCTGAAACCCTCACTTCATGGAGAGAAGAGTCCATAAGTCCACAAGGAGATATATGGACCCATTAACACCTTTAATCTCAGAGTCATGAATGATTACTCAACAAATAAAATTTGAAATGATTGCCTTTCTTTCCCCTCCTTTATTAAGTGTTAGCTATAGATGAAATATAAGATATCTCTGAGATTCCTTTCTTATCCCAAATTTCCAACTCTCTCAATACAACATAGGTTCAAGGCTGAATTCCTGTCTTTGCTCAATTGCCTCTGAAAGTATAAGTATCAAGGAGAGAACTCTGGTTTCAGAAACACAGGGTGACTGGTACAGATGACAGTTGTGGGAAGAAAAGCCAGGAGATTCTGAAGTCACCAGTCAGTGGTGTGAGAGGGAAATGATGGAACACAGACTTCATACACAAAGCCAGTGTCTCATGCATTAGACCCTCAAGAGAGAGAAGCATCAGAGCCCTGAGCATTTTCCCTGCTACCAAGGCTGTGTAAGCTTGGCTCCCTGCTTCTCCACCTGGTTATTCCTTCCTCCCCATCACCATGATGACTAGACACATTTCTGAGAACCAAACCAGCACCAAATTCCAGAATGGGGAAGTTGGGTTCAGAATGGTCACTCAAAGCTTGGCATGATAGTGCACGCCTTTAATTACAACACTTGGGAGGCAGAGGTAGGAGGATTGCCATGAGTTCGAGCCACCCTGCGATGACAGTCAATTCCAGGTCATACTGGGTTAGAGTGAGACCCTACCCTGAAAAAAACAACAAAAAAAGTATGGTCACTCTTCCAGCACAAGGCATGTGCCTCTCCTTCTTATAAGGAAGACCACACCTACCTACTTCTATCCTGGTCATCTGAATTCCACACATTCCACGTCCAGTGCCTGGTTTTTCAGATCCTGTTGCTAACAACGAATGTCATCTCCAGAGTAGAAGCACAGGGCCCAGCTTCTCAGGATGTCCTCACTCTGAGAAATGGGGTGATGAGTTTGTTTGTCTTTGGAGCTCTACCCAATGGCTGTCTCCTTTCTCCTGTCCAGGTGGCTGGGAAGCCACATCATACATATGATCTTCATGTAGGTCCTAGGCCACCCTGCCTGTTGTCTAATATTTGGGCTGCGTGATTCAGGCCACCTTGTTTACTATATCACAGAAAACATCCTTGTTCAGGGAAGTTTGATATGCGCCATTTCAGGAAGGTGAGTACATCTCACATCCACATATCAAATGAAGGATCTAAGGAGATTGTTAAAGGCATTTCCTTGCAAACTTAACAGTTCCAGTTCAATTCCCCACTATCCACATAAAGGCACGTGCACACAGCATACCCACTCCAAATCAATGAGAAGTGGAGGCAGGAGAACCCAGAATCTTGCAGGCCAGTTAGAATGGTGCCCATGAAGCAGATAAAACAGACAGACAGCACACCCAGTAAAACAAGTGAAGCCCTGTGTCAATCTAAGTAGAAGTTGTCCTCAGACCTCCGCATGTACTCTGTGGCATGCACATGCTAATTCACACAGAAGATACTTGAATCACATCACTTCTCTCTTTAATGGCATCTTCTAAATTCCTACATACACACTAAGTATCACATTAACCAACCAATCTGAAGATCTCATCCAAATAACAGGTAGTCATCTCTGTTCCTGGAATACTCTGAGCTTCCTTTCCATTCAGTAACTAACC